>VZQC01014453.1:630862-657237 GCA_009823505.1 Rhizomys pruinosus
GGGGGGGAAGGGAAAGGGAAATATGCCTGATCTGAATTGGAAAATGATGTACGAAATGCACAAACCATCAATAAAAATTAAATTAAAAAAAAAAAACAATGGCCTAATCTGATACACGTAACTGAGGGTCTGTTGTGATTGAAAAAAAAAAAAACTTAACCTTAATATTAACAAGCGACTCTCCTGGTAAATAATACACGTGTTTAAAAAAAAATCTAAATCCGACAGGGGAAATAATTTACAGCATTTCCTTCCCTAAAGCTGCCACTGAGATGCTAGGTGGTAAAATGCCTAGGAAGATTCAGGGTGTACCTGCCCCAAAGGGCCAACTCGATTTGGGGGGAAGAACAGGGAGATTTTCTTCCTACTTGAAATGACAATATTGCACAGACTGCATCCTTGTGATCATATCTGTGATGTCAGTAATGGACGAATGTAAAAATGTAAAACCTAAATGTAAAAGAGAAGTGCCTGCTTATGCCACAGTAAAAGCCCAAATGCTGAATCTTTTTGTCTATATAGCTTACGTCTTCTGGCTGCATGTTACAATCATGCTAGGCCCTGCTCTAAGTTACTCCATATTCTATAAACAGTAGTTTTTCAGGCTGTGCCTGCCCCTAGGAGCCTCCATTTCACAAGCAGCTTTTGAGTCAATTTTGAGGGAGAAGAATGACTACAACCCCTGGATGGCCCAGAAACTGCGCCATCTGTCAGGCACCACCAAGCCAGCACTGACTGGTGAATGACTTACCTCTGAGAATAGAAATGGAGCCATGCTGTAAGTTTATTGGAGAGAATTCAAACTTTGGGGGCACATGGGTGTTTTAAAACCCTATCAGGGAGGGGCTGGAGAGATAGCCTAGCGGTTAAGAGCACCGACTGCTCTTGCAGAGGACCTGGGTTCAATCCCCAGCACCCACATGGCAGCTGAGAACCGTCTGTAACTCCAAATCCAGGAAAACTCCAGTTCCAGGGGAATCCGAGACCCCTCTTCTGACCTCCACGGCATTGCATGACACGGGTGCACAAACCTGCATGCAGACAGTACATTCATACACATACAAAAATAAATAAAATTTTTTTAAAAACCCTATCAGGGAAATCAGGCCCAAGAACTTATCAGACACATCAAACGGAGCAAGGAAAGGTGTAACTTCCTCACCTGGACCCCATAACGCGGTGGACACTAACACTGCAATGGCCAACACCCCCTCACCTTCCTGTCATCTGATACCTGCTCTGTGCATCAAGGACAGATAAGCAGAGGACACCTCACTGTCCCTGGAGCTTTGGCTCAGCTAGATCCCCTGCTGGTGACATGGCCTACTCAAATGCACGCCTAGGACCTGAGCCACTGTCCACTTCACTCTCCAACCCTGACCCCTCCAGGCACTGACTGATCTGGTTCCTTATCTTATCAAAACTGTCGCTTTCTCTCAGGCCAGTTCTGAAACCTCTTCAACCCCACTGCAGCCTCTTTAACTTCCAGCCATCTTTATATATATAAATATATATATTTATATATAAATCATATATATGCATATAGATATATTTATTATATGGTGTATGATATGAGAGTTAATATTAGCAATTAGGTTGGAATAATAGAGCTGACATTTTCTTTGGCCAAGTTACCAAGGTAGGCAGAATTACATGACAAATTGCTGCCATTGAAGCTGCTAAACCTTGTGAATCTTTTATTATTCATTAAATTCTGACCCTAGAAAGACATAAACATGTGGCATAGCACACTTCTAACACTGTGAGGGTTCCTTTATGATTTAACCAAAAGCTTACAACCACAGTCAATACCATTATAATATACAAGATAACCATAAAGTGCCCATTTTGTCTTGTTCTTTTAGGGAGACTGGCTTAACTATATTTTCTCCTTGACTCCTGGAACATTATACATTTGAGAAATACATAAAATTAAAATGTGAAGCTTACTGAATTAACTTATGGTTTATGCATTATTTAGATGTCCTTTAAACTGTTTTAACAAAACAATCCTAAACATATATAACACTCAAGATATGATGTTAGACTATCCAAGGTGATCCTAAGACCTACATTGCTTTTGCAGCAAGAGAGTTTCACTCCTGTAACTAGAAAGACAAAGACGGGGGTGGCCCCATCCATCAGAAAGAACATGACCTCTGTCTCTGATCCCTCAAGAAGGAGGAATGAAATGTCTGAGAGCAATTCGTTAGCAGCTCAGCGCAGCAGGCCCCTTGAGGGCGTGTTTCTGTGCTGATACACCTTCAAAACATCCCTTTCTTTGCTTTCTAAAGGTTTCTGCTGCATCACTTTGAAAATGACTCCCTCGGCACCCCGCTTGTCTGCTATAGGTAACAAACTCTTCCCCACATATCTACTTGGCTTTGCTCTCAACAAGATGAAAGGAAGCTCATTATGTTCTGTCGCATGGCTACCACTGGACCTCCGAGGATAGAGGCTGCCCGAAGCCACCGTCCCCCACCTCCCACTCCCGGTCACTTACAGTGGAGTCTATAATCCCTCCCAGCCCCAGCTTTCGGGGGACAGCTTGACAGCCCAGAAGAACAGACAGGTTATTTTTCCTGTGTTGGTAGAGAGATCTTATAGGAATATTCTAGATACTGAAGCAGTAGCCAAAGCCTACTAGAGCTGTGGGGCATAGTGCTATCCGTGGGTGTGTGGCCAGGGGCTCCCTTCACACTTTTCTACTGTACCCAAGAAGATACCCATGTCCAAGGCAAAGGAAGCACCCTGAGATACTGAATTTGTATACTAAAGGGTTCATAGATACCTGACTTTCTTCTCCCTCCCAGGGAGGCTGTGGGGAATTGTTCCACCTCAGTAACGGGCACGCGAAAGGAAGCAGCTACAGGGAAATCTAACGGAATTATCTGCACCTTCATGTTTTGGTTACTGATCTAGCATCTAAAGTATAGACAAGCTCTCTCTATCAACACCCCAAAAATATGTGTGTATGATGATCTGTTGCAGTATTGTCTGTAACAACACACGTGTGGAGACAACCAACTTTCTACCAATAGGGAAGAATAAGCCAGGGCACAGCCACACTTGAAAAAAAGTGTATGAGGGCTGGAGAGATGGCTTAGTGGTTAAGAGCGCCAACTGCTCTTGCAGAGGACCCAGGTTTGATCCCCAGCACCCACATGGCGGCTGAGAACCGTCTGTAACTCCAATTCCAGGAAAACTCCTAGTTCGCAAAGGGGAATCTGACACCCTCCGCTGACCTCCGCGGCATTGCACGACACGGGTGCACAGACCTACATGCAGACAATACATTCATGTAAATAAATAAATTTTTTTAAAAGCATATGAGTGAAGACAGTCTGTGGACTGTAGGTAAAACCCTGCAGGGTATATTAATTATGAAAGAAAGTAGCAGAGAACAACAGGTATCATATGCTGTTTTTAGCTGTTGTATAAAAACAAAGGGGCTTTAGATCTGTCCTTCCAGGAATGTAAGATGGAAGGCTGAAAGGGATAAGGAAATGGACTTTCCCTGGTGTCTCCATTAGGAACACAGTCCCGAAGAACTCCAGAGCTGGGGCTGGGATAATGGCTAAGTCAGTGAAGTGCTTGCCTCATGAACTCAGATCCCTGGCACCCGTGTGATATTGGACATGGTGTTGGGGGAGAGGTGGGGCTACACGTAGATCCCTGGAACTAGCTAGTTACCCAGGATCATATATACAAATCCTCTCCCCAGCTCCAGTAAGCAATCATAAGGAAACACATTGGGTCACTAGAAAAAGAAGGAAAACAATATCTTAACCTAGAAAGGAGAAGAGGAAGAGTATTAGTGGAAGGGAAAGGGGACTAGAGAGGGCGACAGTGGTGAATATACCCATGGGAATATCATGAAGCTGGCTCCTATGCACAGTCTGTATGTACTAATTTAAAACATTTTTTATTTTATTATTTTTATTTTTGCATATGAGTGTATTGCCTTCACATATGTAAGTGCACCTGCGTCCTGTAGTAACTGTAGAAGCCAGAAAAGGATGTCAGATTCCTAAGATGGTTGTTAGCTGTCATGTGTGTGCTGGAAATCAAACCCAGGTGTTCTGCAAAAACAAGCCAGTGCTCTTAACTGCTGAGCCATCTCTCCAGCCCCTTAAAACATTTTTTTAAAAACTGAAATCCTGGGGCTGGAGAGATGGCCTAGCGGTTAAGAGCACCGACCGCTCTTGCAGAGGACCCGGGTTCGATCCCCAGCACCCACATGGCGGCCGAGAACCGTCTGAAACTCCAATTCCAGGAGAACTCCAGTTCCAGGGGAATCCGAGACCCTCTTCTGACCTCCGCGGCATTGCACGACACGGGTGCACAAACTTGCATGCAGACAGTACATTCATACACATACCGAAATAAATAAAANCCTGTGGGTTCTGGGGATGAACCCGGGCTCTGTAGAGTCGGTGCGCGCTTCTTAACCGCTAGGCCCAATCTCTCCACCCCCCTCTTTTTTTTTTTTATTCTTTTTTATCTATAGTCTCTTTTTCTAGTTTCTGTTTCAACTTCGTCTCCTCTAAGGGATCCCATGTAGCTTACCTCCTTGACATGTTTGGTAGAGCTTGGTTCAGGATTTATCCTGTGCCTTTTCCCATGTTGACCCTTCATCATGTCCCTGGCAATGTGGGCTTCCCTTTGTGGTTCAGATCACAAATACCTTTTCACTATGTTAGCGGATGGTTTGCTTTCCTCCTTCAGAAGGCTTTTTTTTTTTTTCCCCTTTCCTCCTCTTTTTATGGAGTATGGACTTGTTTAGTTTCAATTTTGTTTATATATTTGGATATTGGAAGCCAAAGCACTAGTTTCTTCTTTTTCTGAAGGTTCTCCACAAAAAAATCCACTTGGATTCTCACTGATCTCTGGTGGTAAAAGTTGCGTAGGACAGGAGCCATTGATTAGTATAAGGTTGTGTAGGACAGGAGCCATTGATTAGTATAGGTTGTGTAGGACAGGAGCCATTGATTAGTATAAGTTGAATAGGACAGGAGCCATTGATTAGTATAAGTTGAATAGGACAGGAGCCATTGATTAGTATAAGTTGTGTAGGACAGGAGCCATTGATTAGTATAAGTTGTGTAGGACAGGAGCCATTGATTAGTGTAAGTTGTGTAGGACAGGAGCCATTGATTAGTGTAAGTTGCATAGGACAGGAGCCATTTATTAGTCTAGATTGCGTAGGACTGGAGCCATTGATTAGTATAGGTTGGGTAGGACAGGAGCTGAGCTCTGGATCTTCTGTTTAATTCTGGCAGTCTGTTTTTCAATTTTCCTTATTTTGTATGTTACTGCTTTCAGGGGCATTCTCCTTCTCCTCCCCCTTTCCGCCCCCTATTCTCTCTTCTGACAGCATCTCATCTAGCCCGGTGGAGTCAAGCTGATTATTTATCTGACGATGCCCTTGAATCTCTGATCTCCTGTCCGCAACCTCTGCAGTGGCTGGGATCACAGCTGGTGTACCACCACACCTGGCGTCCATCTTTGTTTTATTTTTGAGAAAGGTTCTTTTATTGACCTAGAGCAGTACAAGTTAAGCAGGGAGACTTGATGACACACATGCCTGAAGGATCAGCCTGTCTCAGAGAGAGGAAGGAGTAGAGCCCCGCTTTGGCACCTCTGTCCCCATATAGCGAGTTCCCACTGAGCGTCTCCTCCCTGCATGCACAGCACTGGTCAGACAGCAAGGAAAAAGCTGGAAGGAAAAGTGTTGTGGGCTGGATTTAGTTTTCAAGCTACTCTTAGTTTAGTAGGGGTGACATCAGTTACACACACACACACACCACACACACGGGTTCACAATAGCTTCTTGCCTTCAGGTTTCTAACTCTTCTAGAGCTCACCTAAATGTTCATCTAATTCAACCACAGCCTGATTTCTCTGAGGAAGAGGAGAGAATGTGGTCAGTGTTATCGAGCCTTTGGGCCTGACTGCCCCTAGGCTTTCATGACTGCCTCGCCTGCTCCTGGCTCCCTGTTTGGGGTCCTGGTCTGAGATTTGCCATGGATGACAGCTCTGTGTAGTCTGGGAATCAGTGTTTGGAGGGACGGTGGTGGGGTTGCCCATCTGTTTGCTTTTTCGTTTCCGCTGTCCACACACTACTTGTGGGCTTTTCAGGAAGCTCTGACAATTTTGACACACTTGGTGACTTTCTCACCATGGTCTCCCTTTCTTTTCCTATCCTTCTGTTCTTTCTGTGTGATGTGGTGTGTATGCGGCCATGTTTTCTCCTGTGTATGTGCATGGGTGTGAAGGCACAGGTTGACAATGTGTGTCTCATTCACTCCCAAAGATCTACAGCCTAGTAGGGTGCAGGACATGGCCTTCCACACAGCACTGCAATACTAACCAGTTACTGTGCTTCAGGACTGCACAGTGTTTTGTGCATGTGCGTGTGTGTGTGCGTGTGTGTGTGTGTGTGTGTGTGTGTGGTGTGTGTTTACATCAGGGAAAGTCATGTACAGCTGTTACTGCCCTGCAATGAGAAGCCAGTGTTAAGGAAACACTGACGCAGGGGCTTGGTGGCCTCCTTCAGGGTGTGATAGAGGAGGCTGTAATTTGTTTGGAGATAGATCTGGATGTCCAGTACAGATGGTGACCTTGCATGGGAGACAGTTCTTGCATGTTGAAGGGGTATGGCTGGAGTCTTACAGCAAAGCTAGTGGTGACTTTGGGATGCTCCCAGACACCAAAGAAGATAACGACACTGTCTTTGCCCACATGTTTCGTCCTTCCTCTGTCCAAAATTCAGCACGCCCTTCGCCCTTCTTCTTGGGTAACAACATCACAGAGAGGAACAGAATTCTTGGCTGAAGTCAGTGTCTAGGATAGCTGCAGATCCGGGTCCGTCCTATCTCTTTTACATTTTGAATTTATTATAGATGTTCAGAGTACAAGCTTTGGGGTCAAACTGCCTGCATTCATGTCCTGGGAAATCATGACACTAAGGTCTCCTATGTGACCTTGGCTGTGGTGTCTAAACTCTCTGGGCCTCCATCATCACAATCGGACTTTAGCTCCTTGTTGCTCATGTTGCCAAACATCTGGGTCTTGCCATTTCAGGGTCAACCTGGGGTGCTCTGCCATGGCTACCGATGGCACATGATTACTCACAGCTGCCTAGACAAAGGCCAGACTGTGTTTCACAAGCCCTACTGCTCTGGAACTCATCAGAGGAGAGCAGAGGTCTTAAATTCCTTCTCCGAGGGACCTCAGAATGCCTTGTCTCTGAGTCTTGTCATTGTACAACTGTCCAGGCTTCTTCCTGCCACCCCAGGTGGGCCAGAGCAGGTCCCTGTGTCCACTCATGGTCTCTAACACCTTGCAGGGCTCTGCGGGGATCGACCTGTTCTTCCCTCATCTGCAAGTCTCTCCTGCTCTTTCTTATCTAGATAAATTCCCATATTTTCTCTTTTTCTTGGTATTATCTCAGTAGGGGACAGTTCATCAGCCAGGGGCTCCGTGAGTCACAGCAGACAGAGATTTGTTCCTCTAGGGGTACAGAATGCGCCTGTCCTTCTGGGACAGAGGCTGTGTGGACAGAAAAGCTGTCCTTCCATGACTGTAGATCAGTGTAGATGTGTGCTGGCCCTGCTCCATCCCCTGATGGGCTGGGGGCTGCTGGGAGCCTCAGCTCTTCTTTCCCTGTGTCTCCTGGCCCTGAGGTCAGTCAAGGCTGGTCTGAGAGGTCCTCACCACTGTCCTAAGCCTCCTACCTGTGGACCCTCAGGCTTGTTCAGTTCCATGGAATGGCCCACCCTTTGGACTTCTGTGCTAGCCTTTTCTTTTCCTTTTGTCTTAGTGGACAATGCAGGTATCACTGAGACCTTGTGTTCTTGGAGCCCAGCCTAACAGGAGTGGGTGTGACAAAGGGCTTCTGGGCAAGCACAGAGGACATGAATTGAGCTCTTCTACTACTTAACTTTGGCCAGAAGTTTTTTAAAAATTACAATCACGGGCTGGAGAGATTGCCTAGCGGTTAAAAGCGCCGACCCTCTACAAGAGGACCCGGTTCGATCCCTAGCACCCACATGGCGGCACGAGAACCGTCTGAAACTCCAAGTCCAGGAGAACTCCAGTTTCCAGGGGAATCCGAGACCCTCTTCGACCTCCGCGGCTTGCACGACACGGGTGCACGACTTGCATGCAGACAGTACATTCATACACATACAGAAATAAATAAAAATTAATAACAAAAAAAATAAAAAAAAATTAAAATCACACGATAAATTTCTTCATGTCTCTATGCATGTTCATGTATGTGTAGAACTGAGTACAATGGTGTGTATCATTCCTAGTGGGTCATCTATTATTTTTTGAGAGTGTATCATGTAGCCCTGGCTGCTTAATTGCTATGTAGCTCTGACCACTCGTTCCTGCTGCTTCCCAGGTCTACGGATTGATAGTTGTGTCCTCCATGCCTGGCTTGGGTTCTTTTCTCTCATTGGCATAGAACTCTCTGAATATGTTCAGCTGGCTAGTCAGGGCACCTCAGGGACCTGCTGGTGTCTCTACCTCTTCAGCTCTGGACTGTAAGTGTGTGCCATCATACTCATGCGTTATGGATTGATTTCATGTCTCACGCTTGTAAGGCTGATGCTGAAATGATGCAATCATCTTCCCATCCACTAGGTTTCAGGTTTTATTTATTTTTATTTTTAACAATTAAGGTCTCTCATGGGGGAGCATCATTCCTGGCAGTACTACAATACCAGGTCAATGCGTGCAGTGGATGGAGCAAGCTTCTGATCCATCTCCTAGTTCCAAAAATCCATTTAATATATGGTCCTTGGATAGAGGACAAATCAGATCTTAAACTGGTAAGAATAGACACTACACTTGATCTTAGCCAAAAGGCTGAGAAGTGATGGATTTCAGCTTTTATTTTTATTTTTTATTTTTTTAATTATTTATTTTTTTGTCCTTTTGAGACAGGGTCTCCCTTTAGGCACAGCTGGCCTGGAACTCACTCCATCGACCAGGCTGGGCTTGAACTCACAGAGATCCACCTGCCTCTGCCTCCCAAGTGCTAGGATTAAAGGCATGGGCCGCCACGCCTGGCAGGATTTCAGTTTTTTTTTTTTTTTAATTTTTTTTCGGGTTGGTACACCAAGCCACAGTTCCTGTCTCTGGTCTAAGAAGAAGCCAGAGGGTAAGGGAGCCCTTCGCTGAGTTCTCAATGTCAGCCTCCATGCACAGGGCTGGAAGTGAGGGCAAATGGAAGATGTCCTCCACATAGGTCCAAATAGCTATCCACACATTTGTCTGCCTTCCTGTTTCATTTGTTCCCCTAGTGCTTAGGATAATGTCACCTATGACTCAATTACTTCTTTTGTTTAATTCCCATTTCCTCCCACAAGGTATAAATCCTATAAGGTCAGGGATTGGGTTTTTTTGTCATTTGCTGTTGCATTATGGGAGAACTAGACTGGATCCAGAACTTAGCATGAGCTCAACTAAGATTTCTTTCTATGGTTTATATTTTATTTTTATTTTTTTTTAATTTTTATTTATTTCTGTATGTGTATGAATGTACTGTCTGCATGCAAGTGTGTGCACCCGTGTCGTGCAATGCCGCGGAGGTCAGAAGAGGGTCTCGGATTCCCCTGGAACTGGAGTTCTCCTGGAATTGGAGTTTCAGACGGTTCTCGGCCGCCATGTGGGTGCTAGGGATCGAACCCGGGTCCTCTGTAAGAGCGGTCGGCGCTCTTAACCGCTAGGCAATCTCTCCAGCCCGTGATTTTAATTTTTAAAAACTTCTGGCCAAAGTTAAGTAGTAGAAGAGCTCAATTCATGTCCTCTGTGCTTGCCCAGAAGCCCTTTGTCACACCCACTCCTGTTAGGCTGGGCTCCAAGAACACAAGGTCTCAGTGATACCTGCATTGTCCACTAAGACAAAAGGAAAAGAAAAGGCTAGCACAAGAAGTCCAAAGGGTGGGCCATTTCCATGGAACTGAACAAGCCTGAGGGTCCACAGGTAGGAGGCTAGGACAGTGGTGAGGACCTCTCAGACCAGCCTTGACTGACCTCAGGGCCAGGAGACACAGGGAAAGAAGAGCTGAGGCTCCCAGCAGCCCCCAGCCCATCAGGGGATGGAGCAGGGCCAGCACACATCTACACTGATCTACAGTCATGGAAGGCAGCTTTTCTGTCCACACAGCCTCTGTCCCAGAAGGACAGGCGCATTCTGTACCCCTAGAGGAACAAATCTCTGTCTGCTGTGACTCACGGAGCCCCTGGCTGATGAACTGTCCCCTACTGAGATAATACCAAGAAAAAGAGAAAATATGGGAATTTATCTAGATAAGAAAGAGCAGGAGAGACTTGCAGATGAGGGAAGAACAGGTCGATCCCCGCAGAGCCCTGCAAGGTGTTAGAGACCATGAGTGGACACAGGGACCTGCTCTGGCCCACCTGGGGTGGCAGGAAGAAGCCTGGACAGTTGTACAATGACAAGACTCAGAGACAAGGCATTCTGAGGTCCCTCGGAGAAGGAATTTAAGACCTCTGCTCTCCTCTGATGAGTTCCAGAGCAGTAGGGCTTGTGAAACACAGTCTGGCCTTTGTCTAGGCAGCTGTGAGTAATCATGTGCCATCGGTAGCCATGGCAGAGCACCCCAGGTTGACCCTGAAATGGCAAGACCCAGATGTTTGGCAACATGAGCAACAAGGAGCTAAAGTCCGATTGTGATGATGGAGGCCCAGAGAGTTTAGACACCACAGCCAAGGTCACATAGGAGACCTTAGTGTCATGATTTCCCAGGACATGAATGCAGGCAGTTTGACCCCAAAGCTTGTACTCTGAACATCTATAATAAATTTCAAAATGTAAAAGAGATAGGACGGACCCGGATCTGCAGCTATCCTAGACACTGACTTCAGCCAAGAATTCTGTTCCTCTCTGTGATGTTGTTACCCAAGAAGAAGGGCGAAGGGCGTGCTGAATTTTGGACAGAGGAAGGACGAAACATGTGGGCAAAGACAGTGTCGTTATCTTCTTTGGTGTCTGGGAGCATCCCAAAGTCACCACTAGCTTTGCTGTAAGACTCCAGCCATACCCCTTCAACATGCAAGAACTGTCTCCCATGCAAGGTCACCATCTGTACTGGACATCCAGATCTATCTCCAAACAAATTACAGCCTCCTCTATCACACCCTGAAGGAGGCCACCAAGCCCCTGCGTCAGTGTTTCCTTAACACTGGCTTCTCATTGCAGGGCAGTAACAGCTGTACATGACTTTCCCTGATGTAAACACACACCACACACACACACACACACACACACACACGCACACACACACGCACATGCACAAACACTGTGCAGTCCTGAAGCACAGTAACTGGTTAGTATTGCAGTGCTGTGTGGAAGGCCATGTCCTGCACCCTACTAGGCTGTAGATCTTTGGGAGTGAATGAGACACACATTGTCAACCTGTGCCTTCCACACCCATGCACATACACAGGAGAAAACATGGCCGCATACACACCACATACACAGAAAGAACAGAAGGATAGGAAAAGAAAGGGAGACCCATGGCTGAGAAGTCACCCAAGGTGTGTCAAAATTGTTCAGAGCTTCCTGAAGAGCCCACAAGGTAGGTGTGGACAGAGGAAACAGAAAAGCAAACAGATGGGCAACCCCACACCGTCCCTCCAACACTGATTCCCAGACTACACAGAGCTGTCATCCATGGCAAATCTCAGACCAGGACCCCAAACAGGGAGCCAGGAGCAGGCGAGGCAGTCATGAAAGCCTAGGGGCAGTCAGGCCCAAAGGCTCGATAACACTGACCACATTCTCTCCTCTTCCTCAGAGAAATCAGGCTGTGGTTGAATTAGATGAACATTTAGGTGAGCTCTAGAAGAGTTAGAAACCTGAAGGCAAGAAGCTATTGTGAACACCGTGTGCGTGTGTGTGTGTGTGTGTGTGTAACTGATGTCACCCCTACTAAACTAAGAGTAGCTTGAAAACTAAAATCCAGCACACACTTTTCTTCCATCTTTTCCTTGCTGTCTGACCATGCTGTGCATGCAGAGGAGGAGACGCTCAGTGGAACTCGCTAAGTGGGGACAGAGGTGCCAAAGCGGGGCTCACTCCTTCCTCTCCCTGAGACAGGCTGATCCTTCAGGCATGTGTGTCATCAAGTCTCCCTTGCTTAACTTGTACTGCTCTAGGTCAATAAAAGAACCTTTCTCAAAAGTAAACAAAGATGGACGCCAGGTGTGGTGGTACACAGCTGTGATCCCAGCACTGCAGAGGTGCGGACAGGAGATCAGAGATTCAAGGGCATCGTCAGATAAATAATCAGCTTGACTCCACCGGGCTAGATGAGATGCTGTCAGAAGAGAGAATAGGGGAGGAAAGGGGGAGGAGAAGGAGAATGCCCCTGAAAGCAGTAACATACAAAATAAGGAAAATTGAAAAACAGACTGCCAGAATTAAACAGAAGATCCAGAGCTCAGCTCCTGTCCTACCCAACCTATACTAATCAATGGCTCCAGTCCTACGCAATCTAGACTAATAAATGGCTCCTGTCCTATGCAACTTACACTAATCAATGGCTCCTGTCCTACACAACTTACACTAATCAATGGCTCCTGTCCTACACAACTTATACTAATCAATGGCTCCTGTCCTACACAACTTATACTAATCAATGGCTCCTGTCCTATTCAACTTATACTAATCAATGGCTCCTGTCCTATTCAACTTATACTAATCAATGGCTCCTGTCCTACACAACCTATACTAATCAATGGCTCCTGTCCTACACAACTTATACTAATCAATGGCTCCTGTCCTACGCAACTTTTACCACCAGAGATCAGTGAGAATCCAAGTGGACTTTTTTTGGGGAGAACCTTCAGAAAAAGAAGAAAATAGTGCTTTGGCTTCCAATATCCAATATATAAACAAAATTGAAAACTAAACAAGTCAATACTCCATAAACAAGGAGGAGGAAAGGGGAAAAAAAAAAGCATCTGAAGGAGGAAAGCAAAACCATCCGCTAACATAGTGAAAAGGTATTTGTGATCTGAACCACAAAAGGGAAGCCCACATGCCAGGGACATGATGAAGGGTCAACATGGGAAAGGCACAGGATAATCCTGAACCAAGCTCTACCAAATCTGTAGGAGATAGCTACAATGGGAACCCCTTGGAGGAGACCCAAGGAACAGATCTTAGAGGAATAATTGCAGACCTATGCAGATAAATTAAAGAATATAAAGAGGGGGGCTGGAGAGATGGCCTAGCGGTTAAGAGCGCCGACCGCTCTTACAGAAGACCCGGGTTCGATCCCCAGCACCCACATGGTGGCCGAGAGCCGTCTGAAGCTCCAATTCCAGGAGAACTCCAGCTCCAGGGGAATCCGAGACCCTCTTCTGACCTCCGCGGCATTGCATGACACGGGTGCACAGACCTGCATGCAGACAGTACATTCATACACATACAGAAATAAATAAAAAAATTTAAAAAAAAAGAATATAAAGAGGAATTCAGAGAACTAAAGAGAGAGAATGAAAAACTCAAAAAGGACCTAGAGGGATACAATGACAAACATCAGAAAGAACTAAAGGAACAGATTGACAAACTCCAGAAAGAACTAGAGGGAGAAAAAAATAAAGAATACAGAGAACTAAAGAGAGAGAATGAAAAACTCAAAAAGGACCTAGAGGGATACAATGACAAACTTCGGAAAGAACTAAAGGAACAGACCGACAAACTCCACAAAGAACTAGAGGGAGAAAAAAACAAACTCCGAAAGGAAGTAGAAACACTGAAAAAGGAAGCCAACCAACGAAGTAAGGAGCACCAAGAAGAGATTGAGAAGCACCAAGAAGAGATTGAGGAGCTCAAAAAGGAAATGGAAGTACTAAAAAAAACACAGGATGAAATGAAAAAGGAATTAGAACACACATTCAATCAAGAAGAAAGGAAAGGAAAAAGCCTCAGAAGTAGAATGGAGGAAGCAGAACAAAGAATATCAGATCTGGAAGATAACACAGAGCAATTAAAAAGCTCAAATAAAGACTATGAAAAATTTAAAAATACACAAACGTGGAACAACCAGGAAATATGGGACACTATGAAAAGATCAAACCTCCGCATCATAGGAATAGAGGAAGGAGAAGAATCTCAAGAAAATAGTATTGATCAGATCTTCAACAGAATAATAGATGAAAATTTCCCCAAACTAAAAATAGACAAACCCATACAAATACAAGAAGCACATAGGACCCCAAATAGACAAGATCAGAAAAGAAAAACCCCACGCCATATCATAGTTAAAATGCTAGATGCCCAAAACAAAGACAAAATTCTGAGAGCTACAAAAGAAAAACAAGTCACATACAAAGGGAAACCCATCAGAATCACAACTGACTTCTCGCCTCAAACCATGAAAGCAAGAAGAACATGGAGCAAAGCATTCCCAGTGTTAAGGGACTACGGATGCCAACCCAGAATACTTTACCCAGCAAAAATGTCGACTATACTTGAAGGAGAGAGAAAAATCTTCCATGACATAAACAAGATGATGGAATACATGTCTGGAAAACCAACTCTTCATAAAATACTTGAAGCAATTCAAAGGGNATCCTCTACAGGTTGGGAGATGTTATGGGCCATAGTAAGACCCTGTCATATTTAACAGGAAAAAAAAATGTGATTCATGGATTAACATACCATCCAAGCATATGTGTCTATACCAAAGTAACCTACCAAAACTATTGGTGCTGTTTAGATACCTATATATCTAGTTGCTTGTGCTTCATTAGTAGGATCAAAAGGTTATTCCTGGACAAACTGTCAGCCCATGAAAGGAAACAGCAAGAATTGACCAGAGTCCAGAGAAAGTAGACTGTTTTGTTTCTCATCCTCCTGTGCCCCTTTTCTAAGCCTAGGGAACAATCTGCGGAAGAGGGGGCATGGTAGAATGTAAGGGCTGCGATTGGGGTGAATGGTGAAACTATAGCAATATAGTCTGGACACTCATTTGATCAACTTGACTGAACATACAAACATACAAGCCCCTTCCCCCCTGCCGCTGGATGGTGGGGCTGTGGGGGTTTGGGCACAACAGCCTGCAGAGGCTTGGTTTTGCATGAGGGATGCTTGTACTCATAAATTATCACTTATTGCTAAAAAATGAAAAAAAACTGAGAGAAAGATGAAGGACAGTTATGACAGAATGCATGATCTGGGATGGGGTGGGGTGGGATGGGGGGAAAGGGAAAGGGAAATATGCCTGAACTGAATTGGAAAATGATGTATGAAATACACAAAGCATCAATAAAAAAATAAAAATAATTTAAAAAAAAAAAAAAGGAAAGGAAAGGAAAGGGAGAAGGCAAATCTCCCTGGCTTACTACCAGGCCTGCTCCTATGTCTGAGTGGTCAAGAGACCCTGACTTGGGGACCAATCTGGGAAGCCAGAGAAGGCTATGACTGAAAGGATACTTCACAGCCTGGACTCACTCCTATTGAGTGGGCCTTAAGTCCAATTAGACAGCTTCTGGTTTCCCCCAAAATAAAATTGTCACTACTGCACCATTGCAGACAGCTTGCTGGGCTGGTCATTGTAATTCACAGGCTTTACGTTTGGGGAGTCTATTGATTCCCTGTCTCCCCTGGCAGTGTGCACGGAGCCTTCAGAGGCTGTGAGCGCTGGTCCTCAGGAACAACAACTTGAAGGAGTGATTCCCATGCCTAGTGCTGGGGATTTTGTGAGGTAGTCTGTGGATCTTGAGGAAAGCAGTCTCACCCTGAATAACTTTGCTTTATATTTTTAATTTTTTTATTTTTATTTATAATTATTGTTTTATGCATATGAATGTATTGCCTGCATGTGCATAAATGTACCCATGTCATGTAATGCCCACAGAGGTCAGAAGGGACATTGGATCCCCTGGAACTGGAGTTATGGATGGTTGTTAGCCACCATGTGGGTGCTGAGAATCGAACCCAGGTCCTCTATAAGAGCAGCCAATGCCGAGCCATTGGCCCTCCCTTAATCTATATGTTTTTAAATAAACTTATGAAATGTTTCCCTGTGGCTGTCTCAAACATCCCTGGCATTAGATCTGTCTTTCTCCCTCTCCCTCTATATCTCCCACCCCTTGCACTTAAAACATTTATTCTACATTTCAAAACTGTGTCCCACCAGTTCACAGGCACTGTGCAGCCCTTGAGGACCAAGCCTTGGGCTCCTGTGACTCATGATGCACCTGGTTCCTGAAGGCCCATCCACTGTTATAACACCAAACAAGGGGAAGTGGCAGAAGTTATCCAGATAAGAAAGCGTATAAGAAATTTGCAGTGGGGGAGGAAGTAGGTAAGTGGACACACAGGGGTCTGGCAAGCACCTTAGACACAGACTCCAGCTCTGTCTCTGACAAGAAGCTGGACTGGTAGGCAAACGACAGTGCTTAAGGACAAGGCACTTGGAGATAATCGCAGGGAAAAGAAAATACCTAAGCTCTGTCTTCTCAGTTGAGTTCCAGAGTCATGGCACTGGAACAAAGGAACTCAGCACTGGGCTGGGTAACCTCCATCCTTCTGCTACAGATGGCCATGGCACAGCGTCCTGAGTGGACTTTGAATGGCAAAGCCCAGGTGTTTGCTGACCTGAGCACTCAAGAGATAGAGGCCGTGCACAGCTTCCTGATGAACAAGATGGAGCTGGACCTGCAGCCTTCTAAGGCAGCACCAGCTTGGCCAAGAACTCCGTGTTCCTCATTGAGACGCTGCTACCCAAAAAGAAGTATGTGCTGGATTTTCTGGATAAAGGAACAGTCTGTCCTGTGCGGGAAGCCCGTGTCATCATCTTCTTTGGTGCACAGGAGCATCCTAACATCACCGAGTTTGCTGTGGGGCCACTGCCTCAGCCAATCTACATGAGAGAACTGTCCTCCAGGCCAGGGAAGCATCGGTCCTGGGCATCCAGACCCATGTCTAAAGCAGAGTATGATCTCCTCCATGATACCCTGAGGAAAGCCATGAAGCCCCTGAATCAATTTTTCCTTGACGTCACAGGCTTCTCACTGGAGGACTGTAACGGCCAGTGCCTGACCTTCACGGATGTGGCCCCCCGCAGTGTGGAGACCAGGCATCGCAACACCATCTTTATCTTACAATGTATTGTGAAAGGCCACCTCCTACAACCCACTGGACTAGAGGTCATCGTGAGTCACGGGAGCACAGATGTCCAGCAGATGGAGAGTGGTGCAGGTCTGGTACAATGACAAGCTCTATAACAGCCCCGAGGAACTGGCTCAGAAACATGCAGATGGAGAGGTAGACAAAGTGGTCCTCCAGGAGCCACAGCCCGAGAGCACAGAACAGCCATCGCTCTCCTACACACGCCTCAGCAAGCCTGACTCCCATGTGGTCCAAGCCAATGATCCTCGATACGTCGTAGAGGACAACACTGTGATCCTCGGAGACTGGAGCTTCTCCTTCTGGCTGCGATCCTCTTCTGGGCTGCAGATCCTGAATGTACACTTCGGGGGTGAGCGGATTGCCTATGAGGTCAGTGTGCAAGCGGCTGTGGTCCTGGAGAGAAAAACTCACACCTGCAGGCCTGGAGACCAGGACCGCAGACATGGGCTGGCACCTGGGTAGTGTCACTCATGAGTTAGCCCCTGGCATTGACTGTCCAGACACCACTGCCTTCCTGGACGTGATTCACTACTATGATGCAGGCGGCCCTGTCCATTATCCACGAGCCCTTTGCCTCTTTGAGGTGCCTGCAGGCATCCCTATTAGTCCCATCTTTAACAGCAACTTTGCGGGCAGCTCAGATTTAATGGGACACATGCTGGTGTTGCAGACAACCTCAACAGTCTACAATTTTGATTTCACCTGGGACTACATCTTCTACAGCAGTGGGGTGATGGAGACCAAGATGCATGTCACTGGCTACATCCGCACCACCCTCTATACCCCCGAGGGGTTGCACCATGAAAAGCGGCTCCACACCAACCTCCATGGAAACATCCACTCCCACCTCATGCATTACCGCATTGATGTGGACGTGGCAGGTAGGACTTGAGATCAGACTCTCCCTACCAGTCAACTGCTTCCTATAAATAATTTCACAGGAGATGGGGCTAATGCTCCCTGGAAAAAAATCAGGCATATTCATTCAACTTCCTCACACACACACACACACACACACACACCCCAAACATTTATGCACAACTGAAAAACGGTGGCAGTGAGAGGTACCCTTTGGTTACCAGAATGTTAGGTGTGTATCTACCCTTATTAGGGATGACTGTGATGGTAGACAGGTTAGGAAAGGAGGAAGTGCCACAGAGGGTAAGGAACGCCACTAGCTAGCACTTTGAGGTGGACTATAGTGCCACCTGGGAATGCCCAGTTTGTTTTTGGATAAATGGTGTCACCACAGAAGAACAGTAGGTATGTGATGTTTGACCTCCAATCCAGTAACAGAACAAGGCCACAAGGGTCGGAAGGGCAGCTTCCATCTACCCAGCTCCACTTAGGCACCCAGGACAGAGGATAATGACAGTCCTCTGCCACTTCTCCAAGGTTAAAATCACAGCAAAGAGGCTGTATCAAACCTCTGCCAAGACCAGCCCAGGGTCACCCTGACACTGCCACAGTTGTCATGACTAACCCATGAGCTGTCCTCTACCTCTGGTATTTGGTTTATATAGTCTCCCTGACCACAATGCTGGCCTAGTGCTTAGCCCTGGGACCACTTCCTCCCAGGGGCCGGCTGCAGGTATGGTCTACATTGGCGATCCCAGGCCAGAGGGAGGAGGTGTCTGCTCCAAAGCTTGTCTCTCACCTTTCCTCACCCCTATGCCACCAGGCACCAAGAACAGCTTCAAGACGCTGCAGAGCAAGCAGGAAAGCATCACCAGCCCTGGGAACACAGGATACCAGCAGGTCCATCCCACACCTGAGCAGACTCAGTTCTCCCATGAGCGCCAGGCCACCTTCCCCTTTGGACAGACTCTGCCCCAGTTTATGCTCTTTTGCAGCCCCCCAAAGGACATCTGGGGTCACAGGCAGAGCTACAGACTGCAGATTGACTCCACATCTAAGCACTGGCTGCCACAAGGATCACAGGATGATTTGGCTGTCACCTGGGCCAGGTGAGGAGTCCCAGAGAATCTGAGGAGAGAGTCAGGGACGCTCCTCTTTGATTGAAAAGGTCTGTCAGTTCTTGAGGCTTTGAATCTGGGTCCTCAAGCACTCAGGGAGGGATGAGAAGGAGAAAAGGTGCTCATAGGGCTCCTGGCCTCTAGGTGACTATAGACAGCCTTGCAGACCCCCAAGAGATATTCACCCATTCTGGGGAATGCAGCAACTTCCCCATCTTTGGCCCTGAGGATGTCACCTCAGAGGGTCCCAGAGGCAACCTCAGTGCTCACATCCACCTGGTTTCTGCTCGGCCTGCAGGTACTCCCTGGCAGTGACCAAGTACCAGGAGTCTGAGTGGCGTAGCACAAGCCTCTACAACCAGAACCACTCCTGGGATCCTGTCGTGATCTTCAAGGACTTCTTTCAAAATGATGAAAAGATTGAAGACGAGGTACCAGACCAGTTCTCCCTGCCCCCCCCCCAGCCTGGTCACTAGCCTCTACCTGGGCCCAGGCTTGTGGGGTGGCAGGCAAGTTCAGAGGTCATGATGGGTAGGCCATCCAGTTTTAAATGGGGCTTAGGACATATCAGAAAATTTGTAGGCACATCTAAAATGCCTCAAGCAGAGCACTCTCAGGGATCAATACTCAGCACCCTGCTCACTGATCCTGTGTCTTTTCCATAGGATTTGGTGGCCTGGGTAACAGTGGGCTTCCTACAAAGCCCCCATTCTGAGGACATCCCCAACAGGGCTACACCTGGACACTCCGCCGGCTTTTTGCTCCAGCCTTTCAACTTCAGCCAAATAAACCCAGGAACAACTGGCACAGTTCTATCAGCACTGGATCACTGAGGACAGGTACACCTGGTGCCTCCTCCTTACAATTACAATGTACCACAGTCCCGTGTGAAGACTCCAGCCCCAGCTCCTTGTGTGTTGCTTCTTGTGTGCCCCGGAGGGCATGGGCCACATACTCAGATGAGTGGTCTTGCATTCTATTTATGTTTGTCTTCTTTACAGCAAAAACCTCCATGACCGTAACAAAGCTCTGGGAGTTCAGAATCAGACAGGCTTGTCATTATCCGAGGCTTTCAGCACCCTCTGAGGGCACAACGAATTTGCTAAGGAGAAATCAAAGAAAATCTAACGACATCTCACCCTTGGGTCATTGTTGCAGCATCTAAGGTTTACCCCCCAAGAACTCTTTATCAACATAGGAGTAGACATATCCATATGCCGAATCATTATATTGACTGCAACAACAAAGTGGCTGGAGACAACACACTTTGCATCTATAGGGAACCAGGGTTCGGGAATCTAGCATAGCTGTATTGTGGTATCAAATGATGGAAAAAAGTTTGAGTCAAGACTATAGGGGAAACCCTGCAGGATACAGTAAGTAGTAGAAGAAAATGCACAGTATGCTAAGTTTTGTATAAGAACAGAATGAAACTAAAGATCCAGCTTACAGGAACTGAGGGTGGAAGAATTATAGTTTGTCCTCAAAGATCTGAAGGACAGGAAACCAGACTTATCTTTCTTTTTTTTTTGTCTTTTTGAGAAAGGGTGTCCCTTTAGCCCCAGCTAGCCTGGAACTCACTCTGTAGACCAGGGTGGCCTTGAACTCACAGAGATCTGCCTATCTCTGCCTCCTAAGCGCTAGGATTAAAGGCGGCATGTGCCACCATACCCAGCTTAAAGATGTGGGTGCTGGGAATCGAAACCAGGTCCTCTGCAAGAGCAGTCAGTGCTCTTAACCACTTTAGCCATCTCTCCAATCCGGAAACCAGACTTTTCTATCATGCCTGTGTTAGGAACATGGCCGTTAGCAACTCGGAGCTGGGACTTCAACGAGAGCTTGGTTGGTAATGTGCTTGCCACACAGACATGAAGATATGAAGTCACAGTCATTAAAATAAAAAAGAGGACAGTATCTCCTATTGTAACCATAACACTGGGCTGAGGGAGGGAACATGGCAGAGCCCACCAGTGTAGCAGTGAACTCCAGGCTCACTGAGAGAGCCTGTCTCAAAAAAATAAGATAGAAAGAGTGAGAAGAATGACTCTGACCTCCAGGAATGCACAAGCACACACATAAGCATTTACGCACACACACATATACATACGTGGTAACACATGGCCACACATCCACCACATAGCAAAAAACAATGGGAAAGACATTAAAATAATAAAGAGATCCTAAGCTTAGACGTCATGAAAGTATATGGAACTTGTTTGGAGCAATCTAAAGAACTGGAGAGGTCAATGCGGACTTTCCAACATGGGGGGCAGTGCACAGAGGAAATAGAAAAGCAAACAGATAGGAAGCCCCACATTGTCTATACGCCACAATGCCTCCAAGATTGTATGGAACTGTCACTCTCAAGTCTCAGGGGACAACACTAATGGTAATCCTTACCATAGTGATTTAATAGGACTTGAACCCCAGACAGTTTGATATCAGAACCTGAATTCTGAGCATCTGCATGAAATTTCAAAATATATCCTCCTAAAAGGTAATTTGTTAAGTCAGGGCAGTTTTGTGGCCAGTAAAGCTCTCTGTCTCACCAGGACATGTACAAGTTGCAGTCTTGGAGGACCAAGCCTCAGGTCCTGTGATGCACAGTGCCTCTGGATGAGTTACATTCCCTAAGATAACACCAAAGAAAGGGGGGAAACTGGAAGTTTATCAGCACAAGAGATTCTTTAAAAGATGTGTAGATGGAAAAAAAGAAAAATAAAAGATGTGTAGATGGGAGAGGAACTAGAAGTACACACAGGGACGGGCCTGTGCTATCAACCACAAGTAGAGACCTGAGACTCCAGCTCTGCTCTCAACTGGGCTGAGCAGCAGAAGGGAATGCCGGGTGCCTACAGACAAGGAAGGCACTCTGAGGTGTAGCTTGAGAGGTGGAAATATCTAAATCCATTCCTCTACACCGCTACATTCCAGAGCCATTGGGCTAGCATGAAGTGTCTTGGCACTGGGCTTTCATCTTACCCTAACTCCAATTCCAGGAGATTTGACATCCTCTTCTGACCTCTATGGGCATTGCATGACATGGGTGCACTTACATACATGTAGGCAATACACTCATACACATAAAATAAAAATAAAAAAATAAGCCAGGCGTGGTGGGACACGCCTTTAATCCTAGCACTTGGGAGGCAGAGGCAGGCGGATCTTTGTGAGTTCAAGGCCAGCCTGGTCTACAGAGCGAGTTCCAGGACAGCTGAGGCTACAGGGAGACCCTGTCTCGAAAAGACCAACAAAAAAAAGACATGAAAAAAATAAAAAAATATTCTTTTCCAAATCAATAGAAGTCTTTTATTGTGCCAAAAGAGTTCCTATAACCCAGGGTCTTGTTTCTGGGGCTGGATAACTGAGACCTTGGTCAACACCCTGCTGACTGTTCCTTTCTCAGAAACATAGATATCATCCAAAATTTTCTGATACCCTTCTTTTTAACTGTTGTGGCTTGCTGAATCAAAGCTGCTGAATTGGGAGCAAGTGCCATATCATTCCCTTCAAGGATTAATTCATCCTTCTGGGATTGAGAAATAAAACAGGGCAACACCTGTCCTCATCTGAACCCTGCACATGTATTTTTTGCCCAAGAAATTTCAGATTTCAACAAGAGACCCATTCTGGGGCTGGCGAGATGGCTTGGTGGCTGGGAGCATCATGTTCTTGCAGAGGACCAGAATTCAGATCCCAGGACCCACATGGCAGCTGACGGCCGTCCATAACTCTAGTTCTAGGGAATCAAAAGCCATCCTCTGACCATGGGCATTCCATGGCATGAGTGTACTTATATTCCATGACATGAGTGTATTTACATGCACACAGGTGATACACTCATACATATAAAATAAAAATAATAATTTTTTTAATTTTATTTATTTCTGTATGTGTATGAATGTACTGTCTGCATGCAGGTTTGTGCACTCATGTCGTGCAATGCCGCGGAGGTCAGAAGAGGGTGTCGGATTCCCCTGGAACTGGAGTTCTCCTGGAATTGGAGTTTCGGACGGTTCTCAGCCGCCATGTGAGTCCTGGGGATCGAACCCGGGTCCTCTGCAAGAGAAATCGGCGCTCTTAACTGCTAGGCCATCTCTCCAGCCCTAAAATAATTTTTAAGAGATTTTTGAAAAAGATTTTTTTTAAGATTTTTGAAAAACAAGAGTATTTGGGGCTATGGGTGCAGCTACTGCCTACAGATCTACTCCACAGCTAAACGGTGCTGCCTCCAAGCAGGCAGGAAGAGCTGGCTATTTCCTAGATCAAGTAAAGAGACCTGGAGAGGTTGAGGAGTAGGGTCATGGCTTCCCAAAGTGATTGTGTGTCTGTCTGTGTTTCTCTCCTCAAATCTCTATGTCCATATGTACAGCTTGGTCCTCTGTGCACTCAGGATAGGGAGCACAGGTGCTCACAGGACTCTTGGACGGTGATGGGCAGTACTCCAGACTCCCACAGATAACTACGCACTGTGGGGTAACAGCAACCTCACCTTTCTTAGCTCTGAAGATGCTCCCTTGGAGGGTCATGGGAAACCCCAGTGACAGGGACAACTAGCTTCTTCTGTGCCTACGGGCACCCCTTGACGGGTACCAGGGATCCAAGCAGTGCTGCAGCTTCTATAACCAGAGCCATCCCCAAGGTCTTTGAGCAGTTCCTTCCTAACAAGTGAGAACATTGAAGATGGGGTACTGGCTCAGTCCCTGCCTGTCCACCTCTGGCCTTGTGATCTTGTCATTCTAACTGGACCTGTTTCTGGCCCCAAGAGTGTGGCTTGTGGGGTGGAGGTCAATTTCAGGATCATGCCAGGTGAACCTACCTTTTTTAAATGGGTCTAAGGATATCTCATGAAGTTTATAGGCACATCTAATCTGCATATGGTCATACACCTTTAATCCCAGCATCTGGAAGGCAGAGGCAGGCAAATCTTTGTGAGATTGAGTCCAGCCTGATCTCCATAGTAAGTTTCAGGCCAGCTGGGGCTACAAAAAGACCCTGTCTCAAAAAAAAAAAAAAGTGCCCCAAACCAGAGTATTCTCAGGGATTAAATACTCAGCATTGCCCACTCACTGAACTCTGTGTTTCTCCCCTAGGATTTGGTGCCCTGGGTGACAGTGGGCTTCCTACATACTCCCCAACAAGGCCACATCTGGGAAACCTGTGTCTTCTTGCTCTGACTTTTCACCTTCTTCCCAGAGGACCCATCTACGGCATCCAGAGACACTGTGATCATGCAGCCCACGTTACACAAACCACGACTGTGTTGGTCCCTGGATCCCTGAGGACAGGACCTACCTGATTCCTCTTCCTTTCAACTACAATGGAACCTACAGTTCTATGTGAAAGTCCAGCCCCAAATCCTGCCTCATGACACCAGAGCCCAACAAGGCCCAACAATAAAGCCTTCAGCTTTGGCAACTGAAAGCTACTTAGATCTGTGGAAAGCATAACCCGTATAAAGTTCGTGGGCTCTAATCATGTTTCTCTAGTATATACCAAAAAGAGCTCCCATGGGCGGGACAAAGGAAGCCCAACAAGATATGGAATTTCTGTATCAGATGAGGTTTTCAATACCTGAGGCTTTCCACTCCCTTCCATGGAGGCTGCAGGTGAATTGACCCACCTCAAAGACAGGTGCGAAGAAACAAGCTACACTGAGGAATGGAGAGATGGCTCAGCAGTTAAGAGCACTGGCTGGCTGCTCTTTCAGAGGATCTGGGTTAGGTTTCCAGCATCTACATGGCAGCTAACAACCATCCATAAATCCAGTTCCAGGGGATCAGACATCTAGGCAATACACCAATAATAATAATAAGTAATTAAAATATTAAAAAAGAAATTAAGTACATATGTGTGACTGTGTGTCTGTGTGTATGTGCGTGTGTATGCAACTGCATAGCTCTGTGTGGGATAGTTTCCACCCCAGCTACATTAAAGGATCTTGACTGGGAGCTCACTCTCCCTTTGCTCTTCTGTCTTTTCCTGACTGCCTGATGCTGCTGTGCATGCAATAGGGGCTGGATGGTGCTTGCTGGGAGGGAGCAGAGGTGGTCAGAGCAGAGCTCAGATAGTCCTGGATAGAACACTGACAAAAATGGAGGGGAAGGAGGGGGAGCAAGGGAGCAAGAGAGGATGCGAGGGACAGACGAAAGCAAGACCCAGGGGCAGGAAGAGCCAGAGGCCAGTGGCAGAAGGCCACAACAGGGCACTCTGGGGAGATGGAGGGCGGCACTCCCAGGAATAAGTTACAGCGAGGGGACATGCCTCTGTCTGCATCTGGGAGGGTCGCTGGCTGCTCAGATCTCCCTGGGCCTCTATGGCTCTCTTGACACTATGTCCTCCCTGCCCCACAGCTGCCCACTTACATCAGAAGACGGTGTTCTGAGCCTCTCTTCCTCATCTCCTTCCTTCTGGCAAAGCTCAATGACATTTGCAGATAAGAGATTATAAAGTAGGTGACCACCCAGGAAGCACATGGAGACAGGAAGTGCACAGTCCTCCTCCTGCAGGAACCGATCCTTGCCATCTAGAAAGATCACAATAGATCAGAGTTATAACTGCAGGGAGGGAGGCCCAGGGAGAGCTGGGAGGACTTAGGGACAGGGAGTTTCTCCCTGATAGCATGTGGGGGGTGCCTGGCATTACACACTTGTGAGGATCCTCTGGATGCACTCCAAGCACAGACCCCAACATGAGCTTTGGGTTCTGGGTGGTGATGAGATGTCCCTGTGGGTCAGCAGTCGTCACACGTGGACTGTGTGGATAGATGCAGGAAGTTCAAGTAGAGGACAGGGGATACAGACAGGGCAGGACTCTATCCCTCCTCAGGTTGCTATGAAGCTAAAACTCCTCTAAAAGATGAAGTCTATGAACCCATCAACGACTGCTTCATGGGTGGGTGGGGGAACTCATAAGGCCCATCTTTCCCTGAGGAGCGAAAAGCAATTGGGGGGTGGGGGGGTTTCCTCATGTAGCCACTGGTAAGTTACCCGGTCAAGTAAATAATCCCCAAACATGCTCATAATTAAATGCAGTGGGAGAGAGAGAGAGACTAAAGGAAAGGGAAGGAGGGAGGGAGAGGGAGGGAGGGAGGGAGGTTGGTTTACTAGGAAGAAGCCATTTAGCTGGAGGTTGGGGATAAGAGATGACAGGGGATGACAATCAAAGTTTCTGTTATATATAGATGTGAAATTGTGAGAGAATTATTAAAAAAA
>VZQC01014453.1:657260-719140 GCA_009823505.1 Rhizomys pruinosus
AAAAAAAAAAAAAAAAAAAAGGCTGAAGTGAAGGCTCTGTGATTAGAAACTTTTGCTGTTCTTCCAGAGGACCTGGGTTTGATTCCCAGCATGCACATGGCAGCTAACAACCCTCCATAACGCCAGTTCCAGGGAACTCAATACCCTCTTCTGGCCTCTTTGGACATTGCATGCATGCACACATGTGGTGCACTTATATACACTTAGGCAAAATTCATGCACATTAAATAAAATTAATAACTAAAACATTTTTTGTCTCTTTTTCCCGGTATTTTTGAGATAAGGTCTCCCTGTAGTCCCAGCTGGCCTGGAGCTTGCTCTGTAGACCAGGCTGGCTTTGAACTCACAGAGAGCCACCTGCCTCTGCCTCCTGAGTGCTGAGATTAAAGGCATGCGCCACCACGCCCAGCTTAACTAAAACAGTTTTTTTTTTCTTTTTGGTTTTACACTTTTTTTGATATTTTTGAGACAGGGTCTCCCTTTTAGTACCAGGTGTCCTAGAGCTTGCTCTATAGACCAGGCGGGCCTTGAACCCACAGAGATCTACCTATCTCTGCCTCCCGAGTGCTGGGATTAAAGGCATGCACCACCACGCCCGGCTAAAACAGTTTTTTTTTTAATTTACAGTCTAACTCGGGGGTGTGGTGGTGCACACCTTTAATCCTAGCACTTGGGAGGCAGAGGCAGGCAGATCTTTGTGAGTTCAAGGCCAGCCTGGTCTACAGAGTGAGTTCCAGGACAGCTGGGGCTACAGGGAGACCCTGTCTCCAAAAGACCAAAAAAAAAAAAAAACAACTTACAGTCTAGGCCTGCACAAGAGGTGATCTATGAGTGCCTGTCATGGAAGGAAGGAAGGGTTCATTGAATTTTAATACTCCCTGGAGAGTTAAAGGTTTACAGGAGGGAGAGACATTTTCTTCATTGATGTGGCCTCCAGCAAGTGGCCTATAATCACATATGCAAACCTTTTCCTATGCTGCTGTAATTATGAAAATCTTTTGGATCACCAACTAAAAAATAATATCTGAAAGTAGAAGCGGGAGTTAGTTGGCAAGTGGAAGGGGGACCCAAAGATTAGCAAGAGTTACAGGGGCAAGAATGTAACAGTGGGCAAACATGATCAAAAAATAATCAGTGTATTTATGAAAATGTCAAAATGAAATCCCATTATGAATAATTAATATTTACTAATAAATATTTTGGAAATTTAATATACATACATGCATATAATGGTTTTTGGTCAATTCCCTCCTCTCCAATTTCTCCCCTATCATCCCCATACCTCATGTACTTCCTCTCTCTTTTAACTCCCACTGAGTCTATTTAATGCTCCTACTGGAGCCCTGGTAGCCTCTCAGGGACCACATCCCTAAAGAAAGCTCTCCCTCCTCCAGCAGTACAGATAAAACTTTCTGAGCCCCTTTGGCTGGCTTGATGTTGTATAAGACTTGTGCATGCTGCCCCAGCCCCTGTGAGTTCATGTGTGCAACTGTGCTGTCATGTCCAGAATACTGTTTCACTGCAGGCACTTACCCCCTCTGGCTCTTATGATCTTTCTGCCGCCTCTTATGTAATGGTCCCATCTAGAGCAGAGCACACCACAGTCTCTTATTCTCTGCACACAGACCAGTTGTAGGTCACTCCTCATCTAGTGGAAAAAGAAGCTTCTCTGATGAGAATTGAGAGATGCACTGATCTATGGTATAAAAATAAGATCACAGGGATAGTTTATCAGTATGTCTATTTAGCAGACTAATAGTACTGGGTTCTTGTCTAAGGCCTATGATCTATCCAGTCATAGGTTTTTAGCTAGTTAACCACACCAGCCATGGGTTCCATCTGGTGAAGCAGCCCTTAAATCCAATCTGAAAGTGGTTGGTCCCTCCCATAACATTTACACCACTATTGCACCAGTAGGCATATCCTGTCAGACCAATCATTACTGTAGCTCACAGGGTAAGTTAGTTAAGATCATTGATGATTTTTCTCCCCCACTAGTGTGAATAGAACCTTCCAGTACTATGAGAGATACCAGTAGGGATGAAGTTCCAGGTCAGTACCATCTTGATTTCTTCATGTATTACAACTCAGGTATATGATGTCTTCAGCAATTGGATCTTACCATATTGTTCTGGAGGGTAATAGACTAAATTACACTAGCCTGTAATGTTTAGGGGTAGTCTATGAGACCCTACTGTATTAGTCAGGGTTCTCTAAAGAAACAGAAGCAACAGGACGAATATATAGCTATATACAATTTATTGATTTGCTCACGTGACAGAATTCAAGGAGTCCAACAGTAGCCGCACTGCACTGGAGAGGCTGAGAATCCAGGGAACTGCTCAGTCTGCAAGGCTGGATGTCTCAGTAGTCCCAATCTGGTGCTGAAGGCCCAATGGATTCCAGGAGATCTGCCAGTCTCAGTACATGCTGGGATCCATAGGGTTGATCACAGCAGCAAGACAAACTCACCAGTGAGAGAGAGGCAAGCCGCAGGAAAAAAGGGACCAGATCCCTCTGGCATGGCCTTTAATACTGCCTGCCAGCAGAAGGTAACGCCCACATTTGGGGTGGGCCATCCGGGTTGAGGTAGTCCAATCCGAAGATCCTTTTTCTCTTATTTGTTCCTTAGTCCAGTCAAGTTGACACCCAGGATTAACCATCACACCTACTGACCAACAACTTGAAAACAATTAATCTATACCTGGCACTTGGTTTTGTTTTTTTGTTTTTTGTGGGTTTTTTTGGTCTTTTTTGAGACAGGGTCTCCCTGTAGCCCCAGCTGTCCTGGTATACCAGGCTGGCCTTGAACTCACAAAGATCCGCCTGCCTCTGCCTCCCAAGTGCTAGGATTAAAGGCGAGAGCCACCATGCCCAGTGGCACTTGGTTTTCTATTTGATGGTCTATGGGGTCTTGGAGAAATATCAAAAGAATGTAACACTGGAAATGATAAAAAAAAAAATCAAGTACATTTATGAAAAGGTCATAACTAAAGGTGAGCCATTCCACGGAGCCAAATAAGCATGGGAGTCCGCAAGTGGAGCTAGGACAGTGGAAAGAACTCAGATCAGCCTCCGCTGATCTCCAGGGCCAAGAGACCCAAGGAAAGAAGAGCTGAGACTCCCAGCAGCCCCCAGCTCATCAGGGGATGGAGCAGGACCAGAACACATCTTCCACTGACTTACAGTCAAGAAATGCTCCTCTGGTACAGACAAAATATCTCTTTGCCCCCTGCTGGCGGAGGACACACAGGAACACAGACCTCTGAGTCCCTCTCTGAGCCTCCATCTCAAAGGGGAAAGAGTTTTCTCCAGATTTCTGCTAAGGGATACAAATCAAAAGAACTAAAACTAATCAACTAGCTCTGACAGCAAGGTCCTCTCAGAGTCCTTCCACGCACTCACATAATCAAGCTATAAGCCAGGCCTCTCTGGACCCCACCTCACCGGCAGGAGTGAGGAATGCAGGCAGAAACTCTGAGGGACCATCAAATGGGACCACACGGTTAAGAAAAGGCTTCTGGGGCTGGAGAGAGGACTCAGTGGTTAAGAGCATTGGCTGCTTTTGGGTAGGACCAGGTTCAGCACCCACATGACTACTGACAACAATTCATAACTCCAGTTCCAAGGGATCCACGCCCTCTTCTGACCTCCAAGGGCACTGCACAACATAGGTGCACTTATATACAGGCTGACAATACACCCATATACACAGAATAAAAATAATAAATATTTTTGGAAGAAGGAGAGCCTCCCGGCATCAATGGCTGGCATGAGGTGGTTTCTGTGTGGTGAGATGGAAGACAGATGTTTCATGCTAGAGTCAGCAGCATCTGTGTCAGGTAAGTGTCTGGAGAAACCAAGGCTGGTGACAGTAATGGCAGTCAGCATATATGCAAGAGGCAGAATGTCCCAGGCACTCTGCACATAGCAAGGACAGACAGCCTCAACCCCAAGTACAAGAGAGAAAACAGTGGCAGCCACTGAGGTCTGTACATTCCCCACACTCTGTAAATACATAGTACTTTCCTAGTGGTTCAGGGACATGGTTAAGCAGTAAGAAAACCTGACCATTCCTTCCCTCAAAAGGACGAAGAAGGCAGTCTTGACTTACCATGGGGGATGCCCTGACTCAAATTGCCTTGATAATCAAGAAGCTGCAAATGGAGCTCTAAACTAGGAGCTCAGAGGAGGCTAGGCAGGGCAGGACTCTCCCTCGTCCCGGTCGAGACCAAGACTCACTCCAGCCAGTCTGTAGTACTCAAAACCCCTGATGTGTTAGGGTCCAACAGTAGTGCCAGGGTTCACACTAAAGAGCAGCACAGCCAATAGTCCATGTGCTCAAGAACTCCAGCACTGCTCCACATACTTTAACTTTACTGCCAACTTAGTTTTCCCCACAGCCTTAGGGACATCCATGCCGCTGCTGCCATTTCTACTTCACAGACGAGACAGTGAGGCCACATTTTAAATAACACAACAAATCCCATACGAGTAGTCATTAGTGATATGCTAGAACTTGGACCTAGTACAGCTGGACCCCAGAACCTAAACTGTGAACATCTAAAATACATTTCAAAATATATCTTAGTAAAAATAATTGGTTATATCAGAAAAGGTAGCTTTTGTGTCAAAACAGCCCCTGCCCAGCCAGAACATGAGTACTCTGTACCCCTTGAGGACCAAGCCTGTGTGACCGTGACTCATGGTACACACCACTGATAAATGTTCCTCCAAGGAGATAACACCAATAAAAAAGGAAAGCATGGGAGTTATCTAGATAAGAAAGAGTATAAGAGGTTCACAGACAAGGAGAAAGCAGGCAGATGCCCGTACAGAAGCCTGGACAGCTCTGGGAACAGTAAGTGAGGGCCCTGAGAACCCTGGTCTGGCTTCAGCTGGGTAAAGGAAAGATCAGTTGGAGGAAAACGACAGTGTTCAAGGGCAAGGTAATCTTAAGTGCTAGCTTGCAAGGAGAAATACCTAAGTCCTCTCCTCACCTTTCCTGTATTTCTGAGCCATGGATCTGGCCAGAAGGAACTCGGCACTGGGCTGGGTGACCACCATCTTGCTGCTACAGATGTCCACGGCACATGACTCCAGGTGGGCACTGGATGGCGAGGCCCAGGTGTTCTCAGACATGAGTGCTGGTGAGCTGCAGTGTGTCCACGACTTCCTGATGAACAGGGAGGAGCTGGGGCTGCAGCCAGCCCAGACACTGACCTTGGCCAAGAACTCTGTGTTCCTCATTGAGAGGCTGCTGCCCAAGAAGTATGAGGTACTGGACTTTCTAGACAGAGGAACCATGCCTCCCCTGCGGGAAGCACGTGTCCTCATCTATTTTGGGGCCCAGGAGCATCCCAATGTTACCGAGTATGCTGTGGGGCCCATTGAACAGCCCATGTACATGCGGAAACTGAGTTACGGGCAAAGGCCAGAGATGCTGTGGTCATCCAGACCCATGTCCAAAGTAGAGTCTATCCTCCTCTACAACGTCCTGAAGGAGGCCACCAGGCCCTTGAATGAGTTTTTCCTTGACACAACAGGAGTCACACTAGACGACTGTAACAGTCAGTGCCTGATCTTCACCACTGCAGCCCCTCGTAGAACAGAATTCAAAAACCGCAACAGCTGGTTTATCTTGCAGCGCTATGGGGAAGACCACTTGCTGCACCCCGTAGGCCTAGAGATCCTTGTAGATCATGGGAGCACGAATGTCCAGGACTGGAGAATACTACAGGTCTGGTACAACAACAAGCTCTACCAGAGTGCAGAGGAACTGGCTCAGAAATATGAGAATGGGCAAGTGGACATAGTGGACATTGACAACTTACAGATCAAAGACACAAACCAGCCACCAGTCTTCTACAAACATAGTAGGGAAGTCCCCAAGCCTATAAGCCAGGGTGGCCCCCAAGTGCTCCAGCCCAGTGCTCCACATTACAGGCTGCAACACAACACTGTTCTCTACAAAGACTGGAGCTTCTTCTTCAGGCTAAGAGCCACTTTTGGGGTGCAGATCTTTAATGTGCACTACAAGAACGAACGTATCGCATATGAGATCAGTGCACAAGCAGCAGCACCATTGCATGGAGGACAAGGACCAGCAGAGATGCAAATGAAGTACATGAACTTGGGCTGGGGCCTGGGTACTGTCACTCACCGGCTGGTCCCTGGCATTGACTGTCCTGACACAGCCACCTTCATGGACACCATCCACTACTATGACAGTGATGGCCCCATCCACTATCCCCAAGCACTCTGTATCTTTGAGATGCCCACAGAAGAGCTCCAGAGGCACCACTTGAATTACAACTTTAGAGATGGCTTCAATCCCCACGAGAGTGTGAAGGGACACATGCTGGTACTGCGGACAACATCAACAGCCTACAATTATGATTACATCTGGGACTACATCTTCTACCCTAATGGGGTAATGGAAGCCAAGATGCACGCCACTAGCCATGTCCACACCACCTTCTACACCTCCGACGGGCAGATCCACAGCCCTCACCTGCACACCTACCTTCCTGGAAACACCCACTCCCACCTGGTGCATTACCGTGTTGACCTGGACGTAGCAGGTAGGACTTGAGAGCAGACCCTCCCAGTCACTCAAATGCTTTCAGTAACTTCACCTGAAGGAGAGGGGACAGAGGACCCCTGCCATAATATCAGGTGTACCCTTTCAGCCTCCTTCTATACATAAAGAAACAGCATGAACCACTGAAAAGTAGCTGAGGTGAGTGGTGCCCATTGGGGTATCCAGAATGTGAAGTGTGCATCTGCCCTTATTGGGACTGAGTAAAATGATGCACAGGGTTGGGGAGGAGGAAGTGCCATGGAGGGTAAGAATTCTCACTGCCTAGCACTTTGAGATGGACTCTGGTGCCATCTGGGCATGCTCAGTGTGTTTCCTGAATGGATGATGTCACCACAGAGGAATGGCAGGGCTAGGATGCTTGAAATCACATCCATAACAGGACAAGGACACCAGGACCAGATGGGTGGCTTCCACCACCTCCCTGTGAATTTGGACCAGGATGAAGAGCCTAGGGAAAAGGGAAAAGGGGTGAAGCGTCTGCCCAACACTTGAACCTCACCCTCCTGCTCTGCCCACACCTGCAGGCATTAAGAATAGCTTCCAGACACTGCAGATGAGACCAAAAAACATAACCAAACCATGGAGCCCGAGAAACCGCCAGGTCAACGCCATCCTCAACAAAACTCACTACTCTAGGGAGCGCCAGGCCGCCTTCCCCTTCACAGAGGTTCTACCCAAGTACCTGCTTTTTAGCAGCACCCCAAAAAACATAGGGGATCCCAGGAGCAGCTACCGCCTGCAGATCCACTCCGCAGATGAGCAAATGTTGCCCCCAGGCTGGCAGAAGTCAACAGCTTTCCCGTGGGCCAGGTGAGGGAACTCAGGGAAGATCGGGGGAGCCAGGAGCTCTCCTCGGTGACTCCGTGCAGCACGTGTGCTTCTGTCTAGGAGGCTCTGTGTTCGTGTCGTGTCTGGGTGTGCTTCCTAATGCACTCAGGGAGGGAAGGGAGGCACTTTGGGAATTCTGCCCTGCATATGGAGGCTGACAGACCTGTAGACTTCCAGGAGAAAAATCACTCATTCTGGGGAAGCAGCAACTTCCCCATCCTCAGGCCAGTCCCAAGGAAGGCTCAGAGGCAGCCCCAGCTTTCAGAGTTACCTGGCTTCTCTCTCCACAGCTACCAACTGGCTGTGACCAAATACCAGGAGTCTGAGCAGTTCGGCAACCTCTTGCACCAGAACCACCACTGGCCTCACTCTGTGACCTTTGAAGACTTCATTCGAGACAATGATAGCATTGAAAACAAGGTACCAGCCAAGCACCACTGCGTCCCTCGGGCCCTGTCACTAGCCCACACCTGGACTTCTCCCTTGACCCAGGGGAGGGAACATTCAAAGGTCACAACACATGGGCTGACATCTCCAGAAGTTTGTAGACACTTTTAAAAAAGATTCCATGCCAGAGTGCCCTCTGGTGGCCAGAACTTAGAACTGCCCTCCTCACTGCACCCTGTTTTTCCCACAGGATTTGGTGGCCTGGGTAACTGCAGCCTTCCTCTCCCAGTCTGAGGACGTCCAGAGCATGGCCATACCTAAGAACAAGAACTCTGTGGGCTTCATGCTCCAGCCCTTCAACTTCCGCCATGGCATCAAGAGACAGCCAGGTATAAAATCTACAGCTATGTCGGGCACTGGATCCCTGAAGACAGGGACTGACTGCCTGATGCTTCTTCCTTTCAACAACAATCCTGTGTGTAGAAAAAAGCCCCAGCTCCTGTCTGATAAGCCCAACAACGGCAGACAATAAACCCTCAGCTTCCACCACTGTATGCTATGCTGCTTCTTCAAGGCAGGGGGAGGGTATGAGCCACGGACACAGAAGGGAGGCCATGGGCTCTGTTTATATTTCTCCACTGCCCTCCCAAAAGGCCTCCACAAGCAGATAAGAGGAAGTCCACTGCGGTACTGGACTTCTCTATCCAGTAGGTTTTCCAATATCTGAATATCGTTTTGTTCCCTATCATGGAGGCCACAGGGGAATTAACCCACCTCAGTGAAGGCCATAGATATGGGAGCTGCTCTAGGAAAATCTAACCAAATTCCCAACATCTTCACCTCTGGCCATTGTTCTAGCATGTTTGTTTTGTCCTCCTATGTATGTGCTGATTCATTGCAGTACTGTCTGTAACAACAGAAATCTGGAGACAAATGACTTCCCATCTAGAGAGAAAAATACTTGAGTAAACTAGAGCACAGCCACACTCAGTAGCAGGTGATAGAAAAAACACTTATGTGCAAGGACAGTCTATGCCCCGTGAGAAAATCCTGCAGAGTATATTAAGTAAGAAAAGAAAAAGACTGAAAATAATGAGTTATAGTGTGCTAACTTTTGAGTAAGAAGGGGGCAACTAAACATCCAGTTTCCCAGGAATGGAAGGTGGAAGGCACACAGGTGCCCTGCAAAAGCAGACAAGGACAAAGACACCGATCCCTTCCTCACGTCTCCAATAGGAACAAAGCCCTGAAGAGCTGCAGAGCTGGGGACTGGACAGAGGCTCAGTGGTAAAGTGCTTGCCGCCCAAACACGAGAGCCTGAGTTCAGATCCCCAACACTCACCTTGGCACATGTCTGTAACGCAGCACTGGGTTGGAGGTGGTGGCAAAGAGAGGCAGATCCCTGAGTGCACTGGGTTGGAGGTGGTGGGCAAAGACAGGCAGACCCCTGAGTGCACTGGGTTGGAGGTGGTGGGCAAAGACAGGCAGACCCCTGAGTGCACTGGGTTGGAGGTGGTGGGCAAAGACAGGCAGACCCCTGAGTGCACTGGGCAGCCAGTCCTGCAGAACACATTGAGTTCTACATTCAGTGAGAAACAGTCTCAAAAATTACAGTAAAGAATGAGTGAGAAAGATAAAGAATGCCGACTCTACCCTTCACTGGACACACATTCACAAAAGAATAAACACATGTATGCACATGAGAGGAGGAAGGAAGGAAGGAAGGAAGGAAGGAAGGAAGGAAGGGAGGGAGGGAGGGAGGGAGGGAGGGAGGGAGGGAGGGAGGGAGGGAGGGAGGATTAGACCTGGAGAGATGTATCAGCAATTAAGATCACTGGTTCAATTACCAGCTCCCACATGGCAGCCAACAACTCTCTGTAACCCTAGTTCCAGGGGATCTGATGCCCTCTTCCATGGGCAGTGCATGCATTTGGTGCACTTACATACACGCAGACAAAACAGTCACACACACACACACAAAAATAAAAATAGTGAAAAAAATTTAAGTAAAGAAATCGAGAGAAAAAGAAAAGCTACAGAGCTGAGAAGACATTGGCTAAGGTGTGTTGAAACAGTGTAGAGCTTCCTAAAGAATTAACACAGTAAACACCAGCCCCTACCCAGGGCCTTATGAGCGAGGACGGAGGGAACAGGAAAGGAAGGGTGGGGAGCTCTGCACTGTTCCCCCAGAACTACGACTCCCAAACTGTTCAGAGATGCCTCCCACGCCCAGTCTCAGAGTCAGGACCCCCAACAAGGGGCCCAGAGCAAGAGATGCATCATGAAAGCCTAGAGACAGCTGAGCCCACCAGTTCAAGAAAAACAACCCCACCCTTCCTTCTTCTCCACAAAGAACAAAGCCTGTGATTGGCTTAGATAAACATTCTAGGGGAACTTAGGAGAGACCGAGTTAGAAACCAAACGGCAGTGAGGATGCAGGACTGAAAGCCGACCCTTGCTTTTCGGTCTCCTCATGTCTGATTGCACTGTGTGTACAGTGGGAGCGAATTGGTGCCTGTTGAATGTGAACAGATGCAGACAGAGAAGATCTGGCAGATACATCTAATGGACACCAAAAAGCCTGGCAGGGAAGGAGGCAGGGAGAGGGAACTAGACATGACAGAAGGACAGAAAAGGGAAGATCCGGAAAGAAGCCAGCATGTGACAGGCCCGGAATGAGCGGCAGAAGGCCACTCCAGGACACAATGGGCAAGTGTAGGACAGTGCTGCACAGCCATGGGTGCGGGAGTGGGCATGCGTCTTCTCTACAGCACTGAGGGTCACTGTCAGCCTCACCCTCAATGGCTCCCTTGCCATGTGTCTCTCCCTGTGCTGGCTACTTACAGCAGAAGAGAGGGTTCTAGGTCTTTCTCATATCCTTCCTTCTGTGCAGTCAGAAAAGCATTTGGGGATAAGAGACAGCAAAGTAGGCAGCTGGTTATGAGAGACAAGGAGGCACCAGAAATACGCAGTGCCTACTACAGGCTCTAGCCCTGCCTTCTGGAAAAACAGTAAAAAATAAATAAATAAATAAATAAATAAGTACTTAGCATGGGTTGAACTTCAGGGAGGCAGGACCAGGAAGAGCTTGGAGGGCTGGGGGACAGGGAGAATTCTCCCTGACACTGTGGGAGCAGGTGCCTGTCATTACACACGTCTCATGATCCTCTGAACATGCCAAATGTGAACCCTCATATACAATATGGGCTCTGGGTTATAACGAAGTTTCCCTGTGGCTCAACCTTCGTGACATGATCACACTAGTGGAGGCTGACTCTGAGGTCAGGGGATACGGGGCTGTGTTTTCTAGACCTCCCACTCAAGGTTTCTATGAACCTAAAACTCCTCTTAAAACCAATTTACAGCTGAGCATGTGGCACAGGCTTTTAATCCCAGCAATTAAGAAGCAAATGCAGGCAAATCTCTATGACTTCAAAGACAGCTTTGTCTATATAGTGAGTTCCAGACTATCCAGCGCTATTTAGTAAGACTTTGTCTCAGAAAGAAGAAAGAAAGAAAGAAAGAAAGAAAGAAAGAAAGAAAGAAAGAAAGAAAGAAAGAAAGAAAGAAAAACAACTTCACAAATAAAGTGTGGGAACCCATAGGATTTGACTCATCAATACCCTGACATGGGGGGAGTAAGGATCCATATGGGCCACTGAGGATTTATGTGGAATTACTCATTTATTGGGGAGTGTTGTAGTTTGCTTTTTGTTGCTTTGATAAAACACTTTCACCAAAAGCAACTTGGGAAGGAAAGAGTCTATCCTCACACTTCACGTCAGGATTCACCACTAAGGGAACTCAAGCAGAAGAGGCAGGAACCGTGGATAAACACTGCTCAGTGGCCTGCTCCCTTCTACCCAGGCTCAACCAGCTTTCTTATACAACCCAGGATCACCTACCTAGGTATGGTACTGCCCACAGTGGGCTGGGCCCTGCCACATCAATAAGCAATCAAGAAAATGTCCCCATAGACATCTTGATGGGCCAATCCGATTGAGCCGAATCATTAGTTGAAGTTCCCTCTTATAAATCTGGGCTATGTCCACTTGACAGTTGAAGCTAACAAGAAACTCCACCCATGTCAACTTGAACACAAACAGATCACTTAAAGCCATAACTTTCCTTTCTTGTTTATCTCTAAGGTCTCATATCAATATCATAAAATACAGCTCAATTTTGGGGGGGTCTTTTTGAGACAAGGTCTCCCCTTAGTCCCAGATGGCCTGGAACTCGCTATGTAGAACAGGGTGACCTTGAACTCACAGAGATCCGCCTGCCTCTGCCTCCTGAGTACTGGGAATAAAGGCATGCACCACCACACCCAGAACAGTTCAATTTTTAAAGTATCACAATCTTTATGAATTCCCATGTTTTAAAAGTCCAATGTGGAGATGGTTCAACAGTTAAGAGCACTGACTGCTCTTGCAGAGGACCCGAGTTCAATTCCCAGAACCCACATGGAGGTTAAAAAGTGAAGCAATGGCCACAAGCTGTGGCAACTCATTTAATCCTAGCAGAAATGGGGATCTCTGCAAGATCAAGCCACCTGGTACATGTAGCCACTTCCAGGCCGGGTGGACTATAGGGAGACACTGTCAAGAAAGAAAAGAAGAGAGGAGAGGGGAGGGGAGGGGAGGGGAGGGGAAAAGAAAAGGGAAGGGAAGGGAAGGGAAGGGAAGAAAAGAGAAAAGAAAAGAAAAGAGAAAAGAGCAAAGAAAAGAAAAGAGAAAAGAGCAAAGAAAAGAGCCAGACATGGTTGCACACACCTTTAATCCCAGCACTCAGGAGGCAGAGGCAGGCGGATCTCTGTGAGTTCAAGGCCAGCCTGGTCTATAGAGCAAGCTCCAGGCCAGCTGAGACTAAAGGGAGATACTGCCTCAAAAAAACCAAAAAAAAAAAAAAAAAAAAAAAAAAAGCAAGAAAGGGAAAGAGGTGAGGTAGGGAAGGAATGAGGGAAGGAAGGAAGGAAGGAAGGAAGGAAGGAAGGAAGGAAGGAAGGAAGGAAAAAAGAAAGGAAGGGAGGGAAAAAGAGGTAATCAAATCCATTTTTGCGGGGGAGAGGGTGGGTTGAGACAAGGTCTCCCTGCTACCCCAGCTGGCCTGTAACTCACTATGTAGAACAGACTGGCCTGGATCTCACAGAGATCTGTCTGCCTCTGCCTCTTGAATGCTGGGATGAAAGGCGCACACCACCACGCCCAGCTAAAATCCAGTTTTTTGTTTTTTGTTTTTTGTTTATTTATTGAATTTTTGTATAGTTCATACATAACATCTCGATAAGTCTTAATCACCTTTATAACCCTGCTCCACTGGCCCCTCCCACAGCCCCTGCCCACTGGAATTCATACATCTGTCATTTGTGTTAAGGCCAATTGTGCCAAATTAATGTCCACTTCACAGTCAAGACAGTGGAAGCCCAGAGAGTTAGGGTTAAGTACACAGCCAGGCATACACCTTAGTGTTACGAACACAGGACAGCTTGACCCAAGAGGCAGCACTCTGAATACCTACAATAAATTTCAAAATGCATCTTCCTAAAGGGCAATTTGTTGCATCAAAAAGGTAGTATTGTTGTCACCACAGCCCTCTGACCCACCAGGACAGAAGCACATTGCAATCCTTGAGGACACAGCCTTAGGTGTCTCCTGGAGCCCGGCAGATGAACCTTCCCCCACTGAGATAACACCAATAGAAGAAAATAGGAGAGTTATCTATATAAGAAAGAGAAAAAGATATTTACAGACAAGGAGGAAGCAGGTAGATAAACTCACACAGACAGGACTGTGCTGAGAATGCCAAGCGCTCAGAGCCCCCTGCCTTGCTTCAGCTGAGGTAAAGGAAGGAGTCCATTCCGTGGGAAAACATCAGGGCCTAACTACACAATGCATCAAGATGCCAGCGTGCAAAGAGAAATACCTCCTTCGTCTCCTCTGCTGGCCTCCAGAGCCATGGATCTGGCCAAAAGGAGCTTGACGCTAGGCTGGGTGGTCACCATCTTGCTGCTACAGATGTCCACGGCACATGACTCCAGGTGGGTACTGGGTGGTGAGGCCCCAGTGTTCTCAGACATGAGTGCTCACGAGCTGGAGTGCGTGCATGCTGACCTGATGAACAGGGAATTGCTGGAGCTGCAGCCAGCCCAGACACTGACCTTGGCCAAGAACTCTGTGTTCCTCATTGAGAGGCTACTGTCCAAGAAGTATGGGGTACTGGACTTTCTAGACAGAGGAACCATACCTCCCCTGCGGGAAGCATGTGTCCTCATCTATTTTGGGACCCAGGAGCATCCCAATGTTACCAAGTATGCTGTAGAGTCCATTGAACAGCCCATGTACATGGGGAAACTGAGTTACGGGCAAAGGCCGGAGATGCTGTGGTCATCCAGACCCATGTCCAAAGTAGAGTCTGTCTTCCTCTACAACATCCTGAAGGAGGCCACCAGGCCCTTGAATGACTTTTTCCTTGACAACGGGAGTCACACTAGACGACTGTAACAGTCAGTGCCTGATCTTCACCAATGCAGCCCCTCGTGCTATGGCACTCAGAAAATGCCATAGCTGGTTTATCATGCTGTAAAGTGGGCAGTCTTCCCAAAGGACAGACTTTTGACATTGCAGGTTTTCTCATGCCCAAGAGTACCCATCTCTCTAAGATCGTGAACTTGACTGGTTCTTCTAAAGGAAAGGGAAGGGCTGAGGGCAAAGCCGAGTGTGGGTGTGATGTCTGATACTCCCTGGGAACACACACTTGCTGAGAACACACACGGAACTATGGGAAGCTGCTGGCACCATGTTGGGGGAGGAGCCAGGGGCATATAAAAGCCAGCCACATGGGGCTGGTTGGCTCTCTCACCATTTTGCCATCATGGGCGGAGGTCACCAAGTCCATGCCAGAACTCTGGGCAGCCATGAGGGAAAGAGAATCCCAGCTCGGCTAGTTAGTGCTGTCCCATCCCCACTTGCTCCGTGGGCAAGCCTAAATAAACTCTCAGGTCTCCCCAAAACTAAGACTGGAGCGTCTGCTCCTTGATTTGCCTGGGAACTAGGTAGTGGCAGAGGTGGAGCACCAAGTACATGGGTACATCTCAGGAGGAAATCTCTGCAACACATGCAGAGCCATCCGGAAAACCACTTGCTGTACCCACAGGCCTGGAGATCCTGGTGGATCATGGGAGCACGAATGTCCAGGCCTGGAGAATACAGGTCTGGTGTAATGGCAAGTTCAGCCAGAGTGCAGAGGACCTGGATCACAGTACAAGAGGTGCAGACAGTGGTCTCCACTGATCCACTGCCCAAGAGCACAAATCAGACACCACATTTATCCACCTGCAAACACCATGAGGAATTCTCCACGCCCATCGGCAAAGCTGGCTCCCAGTGGTCCAGCCCAGTGTCCCCCGCTCTAACCTAAAAGAACAACACTGTGCTTTATGGAAGATGGGGCTCTTTCTTCAGGCTGAGAGCCACTTCCGGGCTGCAGATCTTTAATGTGCATTTCAAGGGTGAGCATATTGCCTATGAGATCAGTGTACAAGTGACTGCAGGACTGTTTGGTGGACACAGACGTGAGGGCAAGCAGACAAAGTACATAGACACGGGCTAAAATCTTGGCAGTTTCGCTCACCAGTTAGTCCCTGGCCATCAACTGTCCTGACACAGCTACCCCTGTAGAGGCTGCCCACTGCTATGACACGGATGGTCCTTCATGCGATCCTCCAGCCCTCTGCCTTTTTGAAATGCCCATTGGGGTATCCAGAATGTGAAGTGTGCATCTGTCTTTCTTGGGGCTGAGGAGAATGATGCACATGGTTGGGGAGGAGGAAGTGCCATGGAGGGTAAGAATTCTCACTGCCTAGCACATTGAGATGGACTCTGGTGCCATCTGGGCATGCTCAGTGTTTCCTGAATGGATGATGTCACCACAGAGGAATGGCAGGGCTGGGATGCTTGAAATCACATCCATAACAGGACAAGGACACCAGGACCAGAGGGGTGGCTTCCACCCGATCATCCCTACTTGACCTTCTTGCCCAGGGCACAGCAAAGGTGCTCGGGCCCACCCTCTCCAAGTTAAACCACAGCAAACAGACTGGATCACAGTTCCCTAAAGAAGAGCCCAGGATCATCCTAAATCTCCACAGTTGCCATGACTGACCCATGAGCTGTTCACTAGCTCATCTGGTTAGCTGGTTGCTTGGCTGTCTCCAGCCCACACTGCTAACCCAGTGCCTGCCCATAGCACTGCCCCTCCCTTTGTGCTACCTGTGAATTTGGACCAGGATGAAGAGCCTAGGGAAAAGGGAAAAGGGGGGAAGCGTCTGCCCAACACTTGAACCTCACCCTCCTGCTCTGCCCACACCTGCAGGCACTAAGAATAGCTTCCAGACACTGCAGATGAGACCAAAAAACATAACCAAACCATGGAGCCCGAGAAACCACCAGGTCAACACCATCCTCAACAAAACTCACTACTCTAGGGAGTGCCAGGCCACCTTCCCCTTCACAGAGGTTCTGCCCAAGTACCTGCTTTTTAGCAGCACCCCAAAAAACATAGGGGATCCCAGGAGCAGCTACCGCCTGCAGATCCACTCCGCAGATGAGCAAATGTTGCCCCCAGGCTGGCAGAAGTCAACAGCTTTCCCGTGGGCCAGGTGAGGGAACTCAGGGAAGATCGGGGGAGCCAGGAGCTCTCCTCGGTGACTCCGTGCAGCACGTGTACTTCTGTCTAGGAGGCTCTGTGTTCGTGTCGTGTCTGGGTGTGCTTCCTAATGCACTCAGGGAGGGAAGGGAGGCACTTTGGGAATTCTGCCCTGCATATGGAGGCTGACAGACCTGTAGACTTCCAGGAGAAAAATCACTCATTCTGGGGAAGCAGCAACTTCCCCATCCTCAGGCCAGTCCCAAGGAAGGCTCAGAGGCAGCCCCAGCTTTCAGAGTTACCTGGCTTCTCTCTCCACAGCTACCAACTGGCTGTGACCAAATACCAGGAGTCTGAGCAGTTCGGCAACCTCTTGCACCAGAACCACCACTGGGCTCTCCCTGTAGTCTCCGAGAACTTCATTCAAGACAATGAAAGCCTTGGAGATGAGGTAATAGCCCAGTTCCTTGTCCATCTCCAGCCTCATCACTCACCTGTACCTGGACTTCTCTCTGGTCCTAGATTTGTAGTTTGCTGCTGGGATGGAAAATTCAGAGGTCATGATACATGAGCCCACCTCTTTTAATTGCAGCTATGGGCATTTCAGGGTATTTGTAGACACATCTAAAATTACTGCAAGCTAGAGTGCCCTCGGGTGGCCAGTACTGACATTACAGCTTCCCTGCCCACTGAACCTTGTGTTTCTACCACAGTATTTGGTGGCCTGGGTAACAGTGGGCTCCCTGAACATCCCCTACATGGCCACACCTGGGAACTGTGTGGGCTTCTTGCTACAACCCTTCAGCTTTTCCCACAGCATCCAGAGACAGCCAGATACAAAAGCCACAGTTGTGTGAAGAGGATTCCTGAAGACAGAGCCTGGTACCACTGTGTGAAAGGTCTGGCCCAACTCCTGCCTAAGGACCCCGAGCCCCACAAGAACTGACAATAAACCCTTCACCTTCTACTGCTTTGTAAAGGGGGAGGGGGAGGGCCACGTACACAGATGGGTGTCTGTGGGCCCCATGCATATTTCTCTGTCACACCCCACAAGACCTCTGTGAGCAGGGCAGATGCCAGATTTCTCTCTCAGGTAGTTTTCTCAATATCTGAGGCTTTCTGATCCCTCCCACAGAGGCTCTAGGCCATTTCATAACTCAGTGACAGCCATGCGTAAGGAAGCTGCTAGGGGACAATCTAACAAAATTACCATCACTTTCACCCTTCAGCCATTGGTCTAGAATTTCTGGTTTACCCCTAAGATCTCTCTACAAACACATGAAAACACATGTGTATGTTGACTCAGTGCAGTATTTCCTTTAACAGCAACAGACTAGAGACAGCTAACTTTCCATGCGTAGGAAAGAAAAGTTCAATAAACAAGGCCACAGATTTGCTGCAGTGCCTGGTGGTGGAAGATAATGTGGGAGTGAGGACAGTGGATGGAATAGTATGCAGTGAAAGAAAAGACAGAACAGCCGGGTGTGGTGGCGCACGCTTTTGATCCCAGCACTAGGGTGGCAGAGGCAGGCGGATCTCTGTGAGTTCAAGGCCAGCCTGGTCTACAGAGTGAGTTGCAGAACAGCTGGGGCTTCAGGGAGACCCTGTCTCAAAAAGACAAAGATGGAATAAAGTGCATCATAGACTATCTTTTGGGTAAGAAGGAGAGGACACTAAACATCCATTTTCCCAGGGATAGATGGTGGAAGACATGCAGGTGCCCTACCAAAGCAGAAAAGGACAACAAAACAAGCTTTCCCTTATGCCTCCATTAGTAACACAGGCCTGAGGAATTCCAGAGCTGGGGATGGAACAAAGGCTCAGTGGGTAAAGTGCTTGCCATCCCAACATGAGGACCTCAGTTCAGATCCCCAACACCCTCCTAAAATGGGGCAGAGTGGTCCATATCCATAACTCAGGCCCGGGCTTATGGGGCAAATGCAAGCAGTACCTGGAGCTCCCAGGCCAACCAGCCTAGCGGTCAGAGAGCTCAGGTTCCACTAGAGATGCAAGCAAGACACACAGGAACACTCCCGCTGCTCTAGACTCCTTCTGCTGCTGGAACTTGATGGGGCAAAGGGTTTGTGTGGCTCACACTTCCTGGCGACAGTCCATCATTGAGAGAACTCAGAACAGGAACTCGAGCAAAAACTGGAGCTGAACCCACGGAGGAAGACTGACTGCTGGCTCTCTCTCATACTCAACTAGCTTTCTTTCCTTTTACGTATTATTATTTTATGTCTATGAGTGCATTACCTGCATATGTGTAAGTGCCCCCGTATCCTGCAATGCCCATAGGGTCCAAAGGAGGTACTGGAGTCCTCTGGAACTAGAGTTTCGGATGGTTGTTAGCCACCATGTGGGGGCTGGGAATTGAACTCGGGTCCTCTGCGAGAGCAGCCAGTGCTCTTAAGCACTGAGCCATCCCTCCAGCCCTCGGCTAGCTTTCTTATACTACCCAGGCCCACTGCCTAGGGATGAGGCCATGCACGGTGGGCGGAGCTCTGCTGCATCGATCATTAATCAAAACCATCTCTCATTGCCATAGCCACAGGCTGTTTGATCAAGGAAGTTCTTCAATGGAGGCTTCCTCTTTCCAGGTGACTCTACATTGTATGGAGTTCACAATAAAAACAAATCAGGTGCCCACACATACAGCACAAAGAAAGGAAAGGAAAAAAGAGTTATAGAGCTGAGAAGTTACCCAAGGTGTACTGAAAAGGCTTCACGCATGGGATGTTGAATCTGCTATTCAGGCCATGTGGACAAAGGTAAACAGAGAATTAAACAGACTGAAAGTCACATACTCTCTGCCCAACACTATGACTTCCAGACTTCACAGAGCGGTCGGTCACTCATGCCAAGTCTTAGAGCCAGGACCCGCAACAAGGAGCCAGGATCAGGAGAGATAATCATGAATGCCTAGGGGCTGCCAAGCCCAAGGACTCAATAAAATGGATCATATCCTCTTCCTCCACAAAGAAAGGGAGGTTATTATTAGCTTAGATGAACATTCTAGGGGATATCAATAGAATATGTGAATAGCAGAGGAACCATCAGCTTCATTACAGAGGCCATAGAGTCATAAATCCCTGAAATGGCTAACTGGACCTAAATTGGCAGTCTGGTCTTGCTAAAGCCTTATCAGCTGGTCACTCCAGGACTGAGTCAGCCTGTTTCTGGAGCCACTTGTCTTGCAGTCCTGAGATTCTGCCCTGCTCAGCCCAAGAAATCAAAAGAAGGCATTCAATTTATTCAAGGACACCAGGCCTTGGTATCTGATGTGTTCCAGCTGGACTCAGGGAATAGAGTCTTCTACCTCTGTTCATTAGGTGGCAGATGCACCTCATGAGCACAATGGAGTATCTGTCTTACAGTTATTCTGACAAAGTGTATTCTCTGCCTGTTGCAGGTCTGGCTCTGGTTCTTACCTCTTAGGTCATCCTCAAGTTTAAAAGAAAGAAAAGAAAGAAAGAAAGAAAGAAAGAAAGAAAGAAAGAAAGAAAGAAAGAAAGAAAGAAAGAAAGAAAGGAAGGAAGGAAGGAAAGAGAGAGAGGAAGGAAGGAAGAAAGAATGAAAGAAAGAAGAAAGAAAGAAAGAAAGAAAGAAGGAAGGAAGGAAGGAAGGAAGGAAGGAAAGAGAGAGAGGAAGGAAGGAAGGAAGGAAGAAAGAAAGAAAGAAAGAAAGAAAGAAAGAAAGAGAGAGAGAGGAAGGAAGGAAGAATGAAAGAAAGAAAGAAAGAAAGAAAGAAAGAAAGAAAGAAAGAAAGAAAGAAAGAAAGAAAGAAAGAAAGAAAGAAAGAGAAAGAAAGAAAGAAATGGAGAGAGGGGGGAGGGAGGAGGGAGGGGGGAGGGAGGGAGGAGGAAGGGAAGGAGGGAGGGAGGAGGGAGGGGGGAGGGAGAGAGAGAGATAAGGTTGACAGCCCTGAGGAACAACTTTGGTTGTTTTGACCTCCACACATGTTCATAGAAACAAAAGTGCAATTGTACATACATTAACACAAACACACAAAGTATAAACAAATGAAATCCAGTTTTTTTAATTAAAAAAACGTGGCCAAAATCAAAGAGCTCATCTTGGCCTCTGGCCCCCTCTAGATCCCCAGAGGCCCTTGTTAGGCTAGACCCTGGATCCATGAGCTTGCTAATAAACCCCAGAAGAGCAAGACAGAGCCACCAGAAGGAAGTCCCCTGGGTGGAGTCGGCCACGGAACCAACCAAACCTGGAAGGCCACAGGCTGAGACAGCGGAGGGGACTTCCCAGACCAGCCTTGCCTGAGCTCACCAAGACCAGAAGGAAGACACAGGAAAGAAGAACCAAGGCCCGCAGCAGCCCCAGCTCATCAGGGCATGGAGCAGGTCCATGAACATCTTACACTGATCTACAGTCAAGAGATGCTCGTTCCTATGCGGACCAAACACCAAAGTGCCGAGGGGACGAATGGGAAGCGAAGGAAGCTAACTTGGTTCAGGCGTAAGAGGTTCCTTGGTGGGGTGGGTTCTAGCTGACTTTGAACAGAGACACAGGATATGAACTTGGCAGGGACAGCAGAGTGGGAACTCTTCCCTCGAGGGAGGAATCCTCGAAGAAAAGCGGGGCTCTGTGAGCAAACAGGTTGTGTTCCCAACACTTGTGATGAATGGGAGATTCAACCAAAGAAAACCCATTTCCAAACAAAACCACAAAGTATCCACAATGCTCATCCCTGAGTCCTTAATCAGTACTCATAATCCCTTTTGCCTTAGTCCTACATGCAAGTCATTCTTAGGTGCAATTCACCCAGGTCCCACCCCTATGCCCCCTGCTGGTGACGGAGACACACAGCAACCCAGACTTCTCTTCCTCAGTTTGAACTGGAGAGCTTTCTCCAGATTTCTTTCAATGTGCTCCAAGCAGGAAAAGCAAAGGCAATAAATTACGTGTGACAGCAAGGACCTCCCAGAGCTTCCACACACTCAGCACATGTCCTAGCCAGGTCTCTGACCTCACCCACAGCTACAGGCATCAGGAGTGCAACTAGAGACCCCGAGGGACCCTTGATAGGATGCCACTGTCACAAAGAGCTTCCTTCCAGCATGAGCGGCAAGCACAAGGCAGCTTCTCTGTAGTGAAATGCCTCGGGGAGGGGCCCTCCAGTGAGGCCCAGCGGCATCAAGCTAGATGAAGATCTACAAACCACAGGGCTGGTGAGTGTGACAGCAGCCATCACGTGTGTGGGAACCGGGATCTGCCAGCCGCTGTGGACACAGCAGGGCCTGTGGGCAGTCCCATCACCAGCGTAAGGGAGGATGGAGTGGTGGCCAGTGGCCTCTGGCAGCATCACAAGCAGCCCTCCCATGGATGATGCATACCCAGTACTGTACTGCTGCCTTGGGGACAGGGTCAGAAGTCACAGACCCTGATGACACCCTCCCCTAGAAGGAAAGGGGGAAAGTGGCTCCTTAACTCAGTATCTGGGATAACTTGACCAGGCGCTCCTGTAGCTTGATGATCATAAGACACCCCCCCCCCAGCTTAAGGACCCCTGGGGGAAGCTAGAGAAGGCTGGGCAGGGAAGGAACTTACTTCACAGCCTAGACGCACTCCAGCCAGTAATAGTGCTCGGAACTTCTGACCTGTGGGGGTCCAGACTGTATCATCAGGGTCATGGGGGTCCTGACTATATCCTCAGGGTGCAGTCCAAACAGAGCCATAGACAACACTCCGTGAGTTCCGAACTCTTCATATCAACTGTCAATTTGTATCTCTCCACAGTCTAAGAACATACATGCTCCTGCTGTCATATCCACTTCACGGTTGAGACAATGGAGGCTCAGAGAGTTCAAATCACATATAGGTCACATGGGAAGTCCTTACTCCTATGATATACCAGGACTTGAACCCAGGCAGCGTGAACCCAGAGCCTGAACTTTTAAAACATCTACAGTAAATGTCAAGATACGTCCTGTTAAAAGGTAATTGCAGCATCTGGAACTTTTCTGTCAGTACAGCCATCTGCCTCACCAGGACCCCAGAGGCCGAAGCCTTGGGCTACTGTGACTTACTGTGCTCCTGGTTGATGAATGTTTCTGCCCTGAGATAACATGAAAAAGGGGTAAATTGTGGGCGTTTATCTAGATAAGAAAGACTATAAGATTTGCGGATGAGGAAGGAAATAGGGGCTTACACAGCTCTAGGAACCGGGAGGGGAAACGAGACTCCAGCTGTGGCTGCTGCTGTGACAAGCAGCTAGTCGGTAGGAAAAGGACAAGGCTGAGGGGTCAAGGCCCTCGTGGTGCTAGTCAGAAGAGAGAAATACTAAGTTGTCTCCTCTGCTCTGGGGGCTTCCAGAGCCATGGAGCTGACCAGAATGAGCTTGGCACTGAGCTGGGTGACCGCCATCTTGGTGCTTCAGATGGCCATGGCAGAGTGGACCCTGAAAGACAAGGGCAGGGTGTTCTCTGACCTGAGTTCTTATGAGTTGTGGACAGTGCACAACTTCCTGATGAACAGGACAGAGCTAGATCTGAAGCCATCCAAGATACTGAATTTGGCCAAGAACTCCGTGTTCCTCATTGAGACGCTGCTGCCCAAGAAGAAGGATGTGCTGGGTTTTCTGGATAAAGGAACAGACTGTCCTGTGCGGGAAGCCCGTGTCGTCATCTTCTTTGGTGCCCAGGAGCATCCTAACGTCACTGAGTTTGCTGTGGGGCCACTACCACGGCCCATCTACATGAGAGAACTGACCACAAGACCAGGGCATCAGCTGTCCTGGGCATCCAGACCCATGTCCGCAGCAGAGTCCACACTCCTCTATGAGACCCTAAAAGAGGCCACTAAGCCCTTGTTAGACTTTTTCCTTGACACCACAGGCTTCTCACTACAGGACTGTAATGGCCGGTGCCTGACCTTCACAGATGTAGCTCCTCGTGCTGTAGAGTCCGGCAGGCGTCGTACATGGTTCATCTTGCAGCGCTATGTGGAAGGCCACTCCCTGCACCCCACTGGGTTGGAGATCCTTGTGAATCACGAGAGCACGGATGACCAGGACTGGAGAGTGGAACAGCTCTGGTACAACGGCAAATTCTACAGGAGTGCGGAGGATCTGGCTCAGAAATATGAGGATGGAGACGTGGACCCAGTGGTCTTTGGGGATCCACTGCCGGAGAATAAAGAGCAGCTACCACATTTCTCCTCTTACAGACATCAAGGGGACTTCCCTAAGCCCTTTAGCAGGGCTGGCCCCCGATGGGTCCAACCCAACGTTCCCCGTTACAGGATTAAACACAACACTGTGCTCTACCGAGACTGGAGCTTCTCCTTCCGGCTGCGATCCTCTTCCGGGCTGCAGATCTTTAATGTGCACTACAGGGGTGAGCGGATCGCCTATGAGGTCAGTGTGCAAGGGGCCATGGTACTCTATGGAGGACACATACCCGTGGGCATGCAGACCAAATACAGGGATGGTGACTGGGGCCTAGGCAGTACCACATACCAGTTAGTTCCTGGCATTGACTGTCCGGACACAGCCACCTTCCTGAATGCCATCCACTACCATGACTCTGACTATGTCTATGAATACACAAGAGCTATTTGCCTCTTTGAGATGCCCATAGGGGTGCCTCTTCATCGCCACTTTAACTTCAGCTTTAGAAATGGCTTTGACACCCATGCCAGCCTGAAGGAACACATGCTGGTGCTGCGGACAACCTCAACAGTCTACAATTTTGATTACATCTGGGACTACATCTTCTACCCTAACGGGGTGATGGAGGCCAAGATGCACACCTCTGGCTACATGCAGACCACCTTCTACAACCCCAAGGGGCAGGGCCACAGCACTCTCCGGCGCGCTCACCTACTTGGAAATACCTGCTCCCATCTGATACATTACCGTGTTGACCTGGATGTGGCGGGTAAGACTTGAGGTCAGACCCTCCCAGTCACTCACTTGCTTTCTACCATAGGAGAAAGAGCTAAGATTCCCTAGCATAAAATCAGGAGTATTCATGCAGCCTTTCTCCTCCCAAAGAGGATTATCATGCCCCCCTGAAAAGTAGTGGATGTGAATGGTGCTCTAAGGTTGCTCTGAATGTGGGGTATGCTTCTGCCCTGTGGCTCAGGAGAATGGTGGGTGCAAAGGGCAGATGAGGAGGAAGTACCTTGGAGGGTAACAAATGCCACTGCCTAATACTTTGAGTTGACTATAGTGTCACCTGGGCATGCTCAGTGTGTTACTTGGATAAATGATGTCACCACAGACAAATGGCATGGCTGTGATGCTTGAGATAAAATCTTGTAACAGATCAAAGGCACAAGGATCCACAATTTCCTCTGCATCAGCAGCGTCTGGCCCACTGACCCAGAGTACACAGACAGTCCTCAGGCCTCCAGAGCACAGGCTGCCCCTCCTCTAAAATTAGAGCCACAGCAAACAGAATAGAGCACATTTCTCAGGAGAACAAGCTAGGGTCCCACCGCAACTGGCACAGTTGCCGTGACAGACCCTTAGCCTGTCACTAGCTCCTCTGGTTTTTGGCTTGCTCGGCCTTCCTGCCCACATTGTTAGTCCAGTGTCTGCCTCCATCACTGCTTGTTGTAGGTGTGGTCTATGCTGGAGATCCCGTCACACAAAGAGGAGCTTTCCATTCCAGTACTTGATTCTTACCCTTCTTCTCCCTTCCTGCCTCCAGACACCAAGAACAGCTTCCATACACTGCGGCCTGACGACCTCACCAAACCCTGGACCTTGAAACACCATTCGGTCCAGCCTACACAGTACTCCCAGGAACTACAGGCTGCCTTCCACTTCAGACAGAGACTGCCTCCATTTCTGCTCTTTAGCAGCTCCCGGAAGAATGTCGGGGACCACAGCTACCAACTGCAGATCCGCTCCATGGCTAAACAGGTCTTGCCAACAGACTGGCAGGAGTCCAGGGCTATAACCTGGGCCAGGTGAGGAGACCCAGGGGGGGCGGGAAAAGCTCTGAATGTGTCCTCTGTGCTGCTGTCCCTGAGGCTCTGTGTCTGTATGCACACGATCTGCATCGTGTGCACTCTGCACAGAGTGGAGGCACTCATTGGGCTCCTGTCTCTTGTAGACACCAGGAGATAAATGTCCATGGGGGGCAGAGAGCAGCCACTTCCTTAGCCTTGGTCCTGAGCACATGCCCAGGAAGGGGCTCATAGGCAGCCCCAGTTTCCAGAGTGACCTGGGTTGTTCTCCACCTGCAGGTACCCCCTGGCAGTGACCAAGTACCAGGAGTCTGAGCTGTACAGCAGCAGTCTCTACAACCAGAACAACCCCTGGGATCCTCCCGTGGTCTTTGAGGAATTCATTCAAAACAATGAGAACATTGAAGATGAGGTACGCGCCATGCCTCCCCGCCTGCCCTGCCCAAATCTGCCTTCCCAATGGCCTCTACCTGGATTTGATCCCAGGATTGTGTCTGGCTGAGGTTCAAAGGTCATGACACGTGGGGTGTCTTCTTTTAAATGGGGCTGAGGACATCTCAGGAAGTATATAGGTACATAAGAAAAAAAAGTTCCCTCAAAAAGACCAAAAAAAAAGTTCCAGAGGCCTAAAGATGGCTCAGCAGTCGAGAGCACTGGCTGCTCCTGCAGACGACCCAGTTCACACTGGGTCTCCCATGGTGGTTAACAACTGTCTTTAGGGAATTCAACATCCTCTTCTGACCTCCACCAGCACTGCACAACATGGATGCACTTACATGCATGCACGCAATATACTCATACACATTAAATAAAAATATAAATAAAATATTTTTTAAATGCTCCAATCCAGGGTGACCTCAGCACTGCCCTGCTCAACATAGCTTGTGTTTCTCCCACAGGATCTGGTGGCCTGGGTGACAGTGGGCTTCGTACACATGCTGAATAATGAGGCTGCCTCCAACATGGCCACAGCTGGGAACTCCGTGGGCTTCTCGCTGAAGCCCTTTAACATCGCCCATGGCCTCTAGAGACAGCCAGGTACAGCAAACACTCCTATATCAGACACTGGATCCCCGAAGACAGTGCTGCTGGCTGCTTCCTCCTTTCATCTACAATCTTATGTGAAGACTCCGGCCCCAGCTCCTGTATGATAACCTCAGAGCCCAACAAGACCGACAATAAACCCTTCACCTTCCACCCATTACGCTCCCTCTCAGAGTTGTAATGAGTATGGTGCCACCCACAGATGGGTGGCTGCGGGTTACTGCACCCCAACAATGTCTCCATGACCAGGGCAATGAAAGCCCACTGCGGTGCTGGATTTCTCTCTCATGTGGTGTTTTCAATATCTGAGGCTTTCTGACTCCTCTGAAGGAGGCCACAAGGGAACTGACCCACCTCCGTGATGGGCGTGTGCAAGGAAGCTGCTACCAGAAAATCTAACGTTAACGACACCTTCAGCCTTTGGCCATACTTCTAACATCTGAGGTTTATGACAAGATCTCTCCATAAACAGGTATATGCTGATTTGCTGCAGTGCTGTCTGTAACAACAGAAGTCTGGAGACAACCAACTTTCCATCTACAGAGACCAAGAGTTCAATAAACTAGGGCACGGCTGCACTAGAGTGCCAAACTATGAAAAAAGGCGTATGAGTCAGGACAGTCTGTGGACTGTAAGAGGAGAAGAAAATGACAGGTATCGCATGCTAGCTTTTGTGAGGAATGGTTGGAAACTAAAATCAATTTCTCCAGGAATGGAGGGCAGAAGGCTCAGAGGATTATTCTGCCTAAGAGATGTTGGCTAGGGGATCCAAGCCCCCCCCCCAAATTATAAAGGCCTTTTGCCTATAAGTGGGATATATGCAAGGAGAAAGGCAGTAAGTCCCTGTTGTCAAAGACCTGGTATAAGCATGAAAAAATGTTTTGAGACATCACTTGCTAATGTACAGTTGGCCTCTGAAATGCCAGAGAGTGTTACCAAAGGCCACTAAAGCAATACAGCAAAATATTGGCCTCCTTGAGACAAGCAAGACTCCTCTGTCAGTATCAGCTACACCTCAACTGCCTGGAGATACTGTGCAACAGTGGCAGCCATGTGTCTATATATATCCCAAATCTAATTGGCTATTAGCTCTCTCCTTGGAGGAATAATTCACAGCTGATGCCACAAGCTTATGTACTCTAGTGGTTAGGAGATGTTATAAGCCACAATAAGAACTTGTCACCCTTTATAGAAAAACCACAGTTTGTGGATTAGCATACCATCCAAGCATCTGTGTCTATACTAATAATAATTAGTACTGTTTAAATGTCTGTACATCTAATTGCTTGTGCTTTGTTAGTAGGATTAAAAAGGTATCCCTGGATAAGCTGTCAACCCATGAAGGGGAACAACCTGAACAGACTAGAGTCCAAAATGACATCTCCAGAGAAAATAGACTGTTTTGCTTCTCACCCACTTGTGCCCCTTTCCAAAAGCCTAGGGAACAACTTGTGGAAGAGGAGGCATGCTAGAATGTAAGGGCTGTGGAGAGATAGGGTGAATCATGAGACTACAGCAATATAGACCGGACTCTTATTCAATCAACATGCTTGTGCATACAAGCTTCTCCACCTGGAGTATGGGAACCTTGGGTTGTTCAAAATTTGGACATAGATACTTGCAAATTGGTTTTACATGAATGTTACTTACATTCATTGCTTATGCTTAACAAATTGGCTCACTTCAAAAAAATGCATCAAGTACCTAATTGTATGGCAAACTGAGCAACATCAATGTTATCTGAAAACAACTGTGCTCTTATATTGTTGAATCCATTAAAAAATAAACAAATAAAGAAAAAAGAAAAAAAGAAAAAGAAAAAAAAGAATTCTATGAAGAAAAAAAAAAAACATGCCCGCATATACACAAACAAACCTGCAAATGAAATCTAGGTCTGCACAAGATTGGGCCCATTAACACTCTGTCATAGAAGGGGTGGTCATGTGGCCCCCCTCCTCCCTGAGGAGTTACATGGAATTAATGCTTGACTTGTAAGGAGGAGTCCTTTTGTTCAGTCACGTTGTCTCTGGCAAGTTGCTCAGGTTTGTATATGCAAACCCTCACCCATCCTCATGTAAGCAACCCTGACAAAAGAAAAAGAAAGCAAAAGCCAGGCATGGTGGCACATGCCTTTAGTCCCAGCACTTGGGAGGCAGAGGCAGGTGGATCTCTGTAAGATGAACTCAGCCTGGCCTACACAGCAAGTTCTAGGCTAGCTAGGGCTTTAGGGACACTGCCTCAAAAAAAAAATGGAAGGAAGGAAAGAAGGGAAGGAAGGAAAGAAGTTGAAGGGAGCCTAGTTGGGAAGAGGAGGGGATTAGAAGCACTGAGAGAGAGAATGTAACAGTAGCAATGATCCAAATACTGTGTAAATGTATGAAAATATCAATATGAAACCCATGCTTATAATTAATATTTGCTAATAAACCCATTTTAAAAAACAAAGTCTAGAGACTCAACAGATAGCTGAATTGTAGAAGTACTGGCCTTGGAACTTGATCCACAGAACTCACAGGGAAAGAAGGTGAACATGGTAATCACCTTGGTGATCCCAGAGCTGGGGAGACAGAGGCAGGAAGATCCATGAGAATCCTGGCTAGCACACCTACTCACCTGTCCAGTTCTAGCCCAATAAAAGACCCTGTCTCAAAATGAAAAAAAGGCATGTGTTGTATTTCATGCCTGTAATCCCAACTCTGGAGTTGATGGGTAGAGACAGGAGGACCAGTTCAAGGCTGTCATGAACTACATAGTGTAATGATCAGAAAAACTCCATTTGAAACAGAGAAACCTTCACTCTTAGCTCAAAGCTGCACAGGGGATTCCAGGCAGCCCAGACCCCTCCCCTCTCCTGAGCACATCCATAGACATAATTAACTGCTGGGGTTTTTTGCTTCTATAACTTACTTATCCTGCTTAAAGTCACCCTGACATTTTCTAAGTGGGCCGAAAGTGCAAGGCAGCTTTGCCTTGATGGCCTCCCCTTTAAAAGGTCCATATCCCTCAACTTACTCAGGGCAGTGGTCAGACTGGCAAGACTGTATCCCAGGCAGACAGTCTGAATTTGACACCAAGACTGTCTTGCCAACAGTTTTGTGGGGATTTTTTTATAAATCTGACTGATTAACATTTGATTTGGGTCTGGTGTTCCTGGTATTCACAAACTCCATAACAATAGCAAGCTTGATTCTAGCTTGAGCTACATGAGACCCTCTCAAAAACAAGATTTTTTAAAAAGATGGATGCCCTCTGGGGGGAAATAATCCTCAGTTTTCTTCTTCTTCTTCCTCCTCCTCCTCCTCCCTTTCCTCTTCCTCCTCCCCGCCTCCTCCTCCTCCTCCTTTCTTCTTTTTCCTCTTCTTCTTGGTCTTTTTTTGAGACAGAGTTTACCTGTAGCCCCAGATGGCCTTGAACTCATGGAGATTTGCCTATCTCTGCTTCCCAAGTGCTGAGATTAAAGGAGTGCACTACCATGCCTGGCAGTTATCTTCTTTTTTTAATTTTTTTATTTATTTATTATTTTTTATGTGTATGAGTGTACTGTCTGCATGTAGGTTGGTGCACCTGTGTCGTGCAATGCCGCGGAGGTCAGAAGAGGGCATCAGATTCCCCTGGAACTGGAGTTAAAGACAGTTCTTAGCCGCCGTGTGGGTGCTGGGAATTGAACCTGGGTCCTCTGCAAGAGCAGTCAGTGCTCTTAACCACTGAGCCATCTCTCCGGCCCAGTTATCTTTTTTTAAGATTTACTTTATTGGCCTGGTATGGTAGCACTTGCCTTTAATCTCAGCACTTGGGAGGCAGAAATAGATGGATCTCTGTGAGTTTGAGGCTAGCCTGGCCTATACCAAGTTCCAGGCCAGCCAAGGCTACATAGTAAGACTCTGAATCAAAAAGGCAAAAAATAAAATAATTTTAGTAAGATATAATTTATTATTGTATGTGTATATATATGTGTGTGTAAATATATATGTGTGTATGCATATGTGTATAGGTATATATGTATATGTATGTGTATATGTATATGTATATGTATGTGTATGTGTATATGTATATGTATACAGAGGCCCATGGAAGCCACAGGCATTAAATGCCATAGGAGCTGGATTTACAGGCTATGACCTGCCCAATATGGGTGCTGGGACTGAATTCAGGTCTTCTGCAATATCAGTAACCATGTTCTTAACCATGAGAAATCTCTCAGACCCTTGGTTGTCTTCTCATATTCACAAGCACAAAAATGAATGTCCACTAGCCTACTCACTAACACACACACACACACACACACACACACACATATGCGCGCACATGCACACACAATGAGGACATCAAATCCAGGTTGTTAGTCTATCTTTTATATTTTATTATTTTTATTTTATATGTATGAGTGTACTGCTTGCATGTAAGTACACCTGTGTCATGCAATGCCCTCCAAGGTCAGAAGAGGGCATCAGATTCCCCTGGAAATGGAGTTCCAGATGGTTGTTACCTGCCATGTGGGTGCTGGGAATTCTTCTACAGGAACAGCCAGTGCTCTTAACCACTGAGCCAGCTCTCCATCCTCAGGGTTGAAGAAAGAAAGAAAGAAAGAAAGAAAGAAAGAAAGAAAGAAAGAAAGAAAGAAAGAAAGAAAGAAAGAAAGAAAGAAAGAAAGAAAAGCAAAAATTAAACAGTAGAACTGTACTCATTTGTCCTGTTTACTCTAGATTCATCCAAAACCCTTATCTCACTCCTCTTGTCAGGCTGGACTGTGTCTCCCAACACCCTAGGGGCAAGATGGGCTGGATAGTAGAGAGCCTCTCAGACAGCCTTTTCCCAAAGGATTCTGATCAGAGGAATCCAAGGCAATTAACTGCCTAAAACAGAAAGCAAGGTCCTGTCAGAGTCCTTCTACCTACTCACAACACAAGCTCCAAGCCAGCACTTATATATAAAAGTGAGGAGCCCAGCTATATACCTAGAGGACCCCGTGTCCTAGGAGACTTCCAGAGTCAGTCAGAGGCACAAGGAGGCTTCCTTATAGAGAAATGCCATATGGAAAGGCTTCCTGCTGGGACCCAGCAACATCAAGGTCAGGTTATAATGTAGAAACACCAGAGCTGGTAAGTGTGTCGGCAGCCAGAGTGTGTGCAAAAGTCAAGGTCTCCCAGGAATTCTGCACACAGAGGGACCTGGCAGGGGCCCCGGTCCCCAGTATAAGGGAGGACCGAGCAGTATCTACCAGGATTAGCCACCATCACAAGCAACCCTGCCCTGGCTGCATACATGGAACTTTACTGGTTGTTTGGTGCCATAGTTACAGTGTGAAGGCACTGACCATGCTATCTTCCAAAGAGTAGAAGAGAGACATTTCCTGACTCTCCCTGGAATGACCTCACAGGGGTGCTCCTATGGCCTTGATTGCATGGAAAGCCTGGCTTGAATACCCTATGGGGGTATTAGAGATGGTGGACAGCCTGTCTCTATCTTCACCCTAAACCTAGACTCAGTCCAGCCAGTCTGCAGTGCTCAGAAGCTCCGGTGTGCTGGAGTACAGACTGTGTCATCAAAGTTCACTTTAAAAAAAAAAAAAAACTAACTAACACTCTGTGCTTCGGGAAGACTGGCATTGTCCCAAACACTTTATATTTACTGTAAGGTCTGCATCTCTCTCTCTCTCTTTCAACAACCCTAGGGAGGTCATGTGGCTGTTCTTTTCCATTTCATGGTTGAGATAATGGAGACTAAGCCAAGGTGGCCAAGGTGTCATTGCTACTCCTTAGTTGCATCATCTTCCAGGACTTGTACCCAGGCATCGGCACCCAGGACCATACACTTTTAACATCAGTACAAAATTTTAAAACATGGTCCTGGGTTATTTGTTGCAGCCAGGCATGGTGGCACACACCTTTAATTCCAGCACTTGGGAGGTAGAGGCAGGTGGATCTCTGTGAGTTCAAGGCCAGCCTGGTCTACAGAGTGGGTTCCAAGCTAGCTGGGGCTATAGAGAAAAGACAAAAAAATAAAAGTAATTTGTTGCATTAGAAAGGTGGTTTTGTGTCAGTACAAGCCTCTGTTCCACCAGCGCAGGAGTGTAGTACAACTCTTGAGGACCAAGCCGTGAGCTCCTGTGGTTCATGGCACCCTTAGCTGAGAAATGCACCCCTACCAACATAATCTCCAGTAAAGGGCAAAACCTGGAAATATCTATAGGTAAGAGAGAATATAAGAAATTTACAGATGAGGGAGACAATCAGTTAATACACACCCAGGGGCTTGGGCAGTATTGGAAACACTGAGTGAGAATCCCAGACCTAAGCTGTGGCTTCAGCCAAGGGGACGGAAGGAAGCTCAGCCAGTGGGAAAACGACCAAGCATAAGAACGAGGTTCTCAGGGCTGCAGAGACGGCTCAGCTGTTAGACCAAGCATAAGAACCAGGTTCTCAGGGCTGCAGAGACGGCTCAGCTGTTAGACCAAGCATAAGAACCAGGTTCTCAGGGCTGCAGAGACGGCTCAGCTGTTAGACCAAGCATAAGAACCAGGTTCTCAGGGCTGCAGAGACGGCTCAGCTGTTAGACCAAGCATAAGAACCAGGTTCTCAGGGCTGCAGAGACGGCTCAGCTGTTAGACCAAGCATAAGAACCAGGTTCTCAGGGCTGCAGAGACGGCTCAGCTGTTAGACCAAGCATAAGAACCAGGTTCTCAGGGCTGCAGAGACGGCTCAGCTGTTAGACCAAGCATAAGAACCAGGTTCTCAGGGCTGCAGAGACGGCTCAGCTGTTAGACCAAGCATAAGAACCAGGTTCTCAGGGCTGCAGAGACGGCTCAGCTGTTAGACCAAGCATAAGAACCAGGTTCTCAGGGCTGCAGAGACGGCTCAGCTGTTAGACCAAGCATAAGAACCAGGTTCTCAGGGCTGCAGAGACGGCTCAGCTGTTAGACCAAGCATAAGAACCAGGTTCTCAGGGCTGCAGAGACGGCTCAGCTGTTAGACCAAGCATAAGAACCAGGTTCTCAGGGCTGCAGAGACGGCTCAGCTGTTAGACCAAGCATAAGAACCAGGTTCTCAGGGCTGCAGAGACGGCTCAGCTGTTAGACCAAGCATAAGAACGAGGTTCTCAGGGCTGCAGAGACGGCTCAGCTGTTAAGGCGCTGGCTGCTCTTGCAGAGGACCCAGGTTCAATTCCTAGCACACACATGGCGGTTAGTGAATACATGGTAGACCCTAGAGAACCCAGTCCCTGACAGGAGGGGGGGAATACTGTTCTCTTCCTATATGACCTGTGGACACTTCCCTGTGTCCATCCCCATGGCCAGTCCCTGCATGGTCCAGTCCCTCCTTCCCCATTTCAGCCTAGAGGACAGAACTCTTCCATGGAGGCCTAAGCGTCTCCTTCCAGCTGAGCTCCTTTTGTGAGCTGCAGATCTTTAATGTGCCCTTTCTGGAGGATTATAATCACTTCACTTCATATATGAAGTCAGTGTGCAAGAGGCTGTGGCACTATATGGAGAACACACATCAACATGCATGTAGACCAAGTGAACTGATATGGACTGGGACCTGGGCCATGCAGTGCCACTCAGGAGTTACCCCTGGTGTGGGCTGACTGAACACAGCCAACTTCTTGGCACCATCCACTACTACAACAGTGTCAAACCCATGTTCTGTCCCCAAGCCTTCTGCATCTTCATGATGTGCACAAGAGTGCTCCTTTGGAGTCACTTAACTCCAAGTTTAGAGGTGACTTCAACTTCCTTTGCAGAACTAAAAAAAACATGCTGGTGCTTTGGACTAACTAAATAACCCACAATTATGATGCTGTCTAAGACAACATCTTCTACCCTAACAGAGCAATAGAGACAAAGATGCACACCAACAGCTGCATACACGCCACCTTTTACAATTCTAAGGAGCTGTACCATAGCCCTTGCATGCACACCCACCTACTTCGCACCGTCCACACTCACCTAGTGCTTTACCGAGTTGGCCTAGTCGTGGAAGGCAAACTGGAGACCAGTCTCTCCCAGTCACTCAACTACTACCCACTGATAACCTCACTCCACAGGAGACAGGACTAAGGCTTCCCGGTATAAAATCAGGAGTATTCATTCAGCTTTTGTCCATGAAAAAAAAAGTCATGCACCACTGAAAACCAGCAGCAGTGAAAGGCACCCCGGGGTTCCCTAAATGTGTGGTCTGCATCTGCCTCTGCCTGAGGCTGAGATGAATGGGCACATGGTGCGAGGAGCAGGAGAGTGGCCAGGAGGAAAGAAAGACCTGGCACTTAGGGCCCAAGCACAGTGCATTGTGGGATACCCAGTAGATTTCTTGACTAAATGATGTCATCACAGAAGATGGTGTGGATGTGAAATTTTAAAATCCTATAACAGTTAAATAAGGCCACCACGACCAGATGGCTGTCTTCCACCCACTCAGCCATACTTTCCTAATGGCCCAGAGTACACAGAGAGTACTAAGGCCCGAAGAAACATGGCTGCCCCTTCTCCAAGCATAAAACTACTGTGCACAGGATGGAGCACAGCTCTCCAAAGAATAGCCTTGGGAGGAAGAGGCAGGCGGATCTTTGTGAGTTCAAGTCCAGTCTGGTCTATAGAGTGAATTCCAGGACAGCTGGGGCTACTGGGAGACCCTGTCTCAAAAAGGCCAAAAAAAAAAAAAATAGCCTAGTGTCACCCTGAAACTGTTTAGAGTTGCCATGACTGACCCGTCACCCCGAAACTGTTCAGAGTTGCCGTGACTGGCCGTGAGCTGTCCTCTGGCTGCTTCATCCCCTTCTTCTGCCCACAGCTGGCCCAGTGTCTTCCCCAAGCCCCACTTCTTCCAGGCATCTGGCGCTGTGTGTGTGTGTGTGTGTGTGTGTGTGTGTGTGTGTGTGTGTGTCTAGGCTCCCAAAACAGCTTCCAGATGCTACAGATGAATCTGGAAAGTATAGCCAGCCCTGGGACCTGAGATACCACCTGACCCAGTCCACACAGGAGCAGGCACAGCATGCCTGGGAGCACCAGGCAGTCTTCTGCTTCAAACGGACTCTGCCCAAGTGCCTGCTCTTCCACAGCTCCAAAGAGAATCCCTGGAGCCACAGGTGCAGACGTGGCCTGCAGATCCACTCCAGGGCTGAGCAGGTGCTACCCCTGGGCTGGCATAGCAGGCTGTCACCTATCTAGGGAGGCTGGAGAGGAGGCCCAAGGAATCCCCTCAGTGACTGTGTCTGTGCTTCTGTCCCTTGGGCTCCATGTCTCTGTGTGTCTTGGTGTGCCTCCTCGTGCATCCTTACACACCCAGGGAATGAGGGAAGACCTCACAGAACTCCTGGCCCTTCAACTGAGATGGGCAGTCTTTCAGACTCTCTGGAAATAATCACAATTTTAGGAAAAAAGCAACCTCCCCATCCTTGGCCCTGAAGACACTCCCCTGGGAGGGGCTGAGAGCCAACCCCAGTGCCCAGAGGCACCTGGCCTCTTCTTGACCTGCAGGTATCACCTGGCAGTGACCAAGGACTGTAGATCTGAGCACTACAGCAGCATCTTCACCAGGGGTGCCTCCTGGGAAATCTTTGAGGACTTCCTTCAGAACAATGAAAACACTGCCCACCTCTGACCTTGCCACTAGCCTCTACCTAACTAGACCTTTTCTAGCCCAGGGAGTGTGGCTTGCTGGCTGAAGATTAATTTCAGAGGTCATGACAGATATCTCTCTCTCTCTCTCTCTCTCTCTCTCTCTCTCTCTCTCTCTCTCTCTTCAGGTTAGCCTTGAACTCACAGAGATCCACCAGCCTCTGCCTCCTGAGTACTGAGACTGAAGGCCTTCACCACCATGCCCGGCCATTCCTGTCTCTTTTAAATGGGGCTAAGGACATCTCAGGAGGTTAGTAGACATGCCTAAAAATGCCCCAAGCCTTCAGCCTCCTCAGAAGATGGACTGGCACTGTTGGATCACCTCGGCAGTATCATGGAGGCCAATGCAGGGGGATCATGACACGACGTGTGCTTACTGGACTTCATTTGGGGGAACAATATTTAAAGCAGAAGCACATCAGTAAGGGTTTCCTTCGGCATAAGGTTTTTTGTAATGTAATGTCTTAATCGTAAGCTACCATCAAATATTTTAGGAATATCTTTAATGTTTAGATAGTATATTAACAGCATGCAATAATTACATTATAGGTTCTCAAGCAGAGGCAGTCTATTGCAAGGTCCTTCTTTGCTGCCAGTTATCATAGGCTGTTTAAAGTTAGAAAACTGAGTAGAAACACTGAACATTGTAGAAATGCACTTTGCTCAATAATACTTGAGTTGTTGTAATATTAGACTATCCATTTGGTTGTTACAGAAAATCCTTAACTGTAATTGATGGTTGTTGCTATAATAGTATATTGCCCATATTTCTACCTCTAGTAATGGGCTTTATGTGCTAGATTTCAATATCCTTGAGCCTGAGCAAGTACACAGTCTTTTTAAAAAAGAAACATGGTGGGCTGGAGAGATGGCCTAGCGGTTAAGAGCGCCGACCGCTCTTACAGAGGACCCGGGTTCGATCCCCAGCACCCACATGGCGGCCGAGAGCCGTCTGAAGCTCCAATTCCAGGAGAACTCCAGCTCCAGGGGAATCCGAGACCCTCTTCTGACCTCCACGGCATTGCACGACACGGGTGCACAGACCTGCATGCAGACAGTACATTCATACACATACAGAAATAAAAAAAATAAAAATAAAAAAATAAAAAAATAAAAAAAAAGAAAGATGGTTTACTTGCACAAAACTGATCAGATTTGAGAGATCATTAATGCCCTTGAAGTGGTTTTTGTGGGTGTGAAACAAATGGTGAGAATTTGAACTGTTCCCTTATTATAGTATTGAAATTAAGTCTACTTAATCTATCAAATCATGTTCATGCCCTGATTTTATGTACTTGTATCTATCAATAAACATTGTGGAAAATAAATTTTTTAAAAATGCCCCAAGCCAGAGTGCCATCAAGTGGCCAGTCTCATCACTGTCCTGTCCACTGAAGCCTGTGTCTCCCCCATAAGACTTGGTGGCCTGGATGACAGTGGGCTTCCTCCACATCCTCCGTTCTGAGAGTATGCCAAGTCATGACACACCTGGGAACTGTGGGCTTCTATTCAGGCCCTTCAACCTCTGCCCAGAGGACCCACCCATGGCAATAGACACACTATGATCCTATGGGCTCAGAACAAATATCACAACTGTGGTGGTTTGAAATGAGAATGTCCTCCATAGGCTTAAGTATTCAGACATTTTGTCCCCAGTTGTTGGCGCTATTTGGGGAGATCTTAGAAGGTGTGGCCATGCTGGAGAAAGTACGTCACTGGGGGCAGGCTTAAAGAGCTTAACAAGACTTGCTAGTCTCCAGAGACTCTCTCTCTTGATTTCCTGTGCTCATTGTGAGATGTGAACCTCGGCTTTCTGCTCCAGCCCTGGCCACCATGCCTCCCGCCACAATGGACTCTGATTCCCTGGAACTGTCAATCGTAAGCTCAAATAAACTCTTCCTTTTATAAGTTCCCTTGGTCAGGCCAGGCATGGTGGCGCATGCCTTTAATCCTAGCACTTGGGAGGCAGAGGCAGGCAGATCTCTGTGAATTCAAGGCCAGCCTGGTCTACAGAGTGAGTTCCAGGACAGCTGGGGGTACAGGGAGACCCTGTCTCAAAAAGACCAAAAAAAATAAAATAAAAAAAAATAATAAGTTCCCTTGGTCATGGTGGTTTATCACAGCAACAGAAAAGTGACTACTGAATGGCTGTGGGCAGGGCCTGCCTGATGTCTCCTTTCAGCTACAGTGGGATGTACACTCTGATTCCAAACTCTGCTGAATAACTCCAGACCCGACAAGAACAGACCATAAACCATCCAGCTTCCGCCATTGCATGCTGGTTCTTAGTGCTGGGGGAGGGCATGGGCCACATACACAGACAGGAGGCCATGGTCTCCACTCATGTTTGTGTTATGCACCCCCCAAAAGACCTCTATTATAGGTATTGTAGAGCCCTAAACTCCCAGTAGAACAGCCATCATCTTCATGGGAGCAAGTGGCTCCTTGCAAAAGACCTTCAAGATCAGATTTGTTGCCTCTTGTTCCCTCATGGAAGGGGACAGGGCAGGTCATTGGTCTCTCACATGAGATTCCAGTCACTCCCTCTCACACCTCTCAGGCATCTTTGTGCAATTCTCCCCTAATTACACCCAGCCTCCCAGTCTCAGGAGACACTAGATTATATTGTGTGTTGAAGGTTATGAAGGAAACTCCCATCTACATAGCTCTGGGGAAGAACCGATCCACACTGGGGCGAGGCTGCTTTGGTGTCACCATGCTCTTGTAAGTAACCACTTACCCATGCTCTGCAAGCAGACCCAATAAACACATTAGTTCTCCAGAATGAACTTTGGTAAATTGTACTTTGGTATTGGTGCCCGATCTGGAGGGCAGCAGATGTTTGCTTATACTGCCTCACCCTGCTGATTGTCTGCAAACTCAGTGCCTCCCACCATTGCCACCTTAGCTGCCCCAGTTTGATTAAAGAGAAGCTGTGCAGTATAGCAGATGGCTCCCCCAACACCAGGAGATTTTCTTCATTATGAACAGAAACAGTCAAGCTGGAAATGCAGCTCAGTGACAGAGGGTTTGCCTAGCATTTGAAAAGCTCTGAATTCTATCCCCAGCAGAGGGAAGATGGGTCATAGGCCTGCACCACCAGACCTGGCATATTTTCTTAATAGTGTCCTTTGAGCCATAAAGATTTCAAAATTTTGCTGGACGGCCTATCTCAGACACCCGTCATCCGGTCCGAGGTTGAGGAGATTCAGGCCTCCATTTTATTCTTAGTTTAGCTGTTCCATTTAGGTCTTTGATCCATTTTGAGATTATTTTTACATGTGATGTGAAGCAGGGCTCCAATCTCATTCTCTGACATGTGACTACCCAGGTGTCCTAGAGCTGCTCGTTGAAAAGGCCTTTTCTCCATTGAATTATTTTGGTACCACTGTAACGTATCAATTGGCTATAAAAGTGACCGTTTATTTCTGGCCTCTCTGCTCTGTTGCATTGATCTACACGTCTGCTCTTAATGCTGGCACCGTATTCCTTCTTACCCCAACTCCTCCCCTATCCATCTCTACCTCCCTACCCACCTAGCTTGGTGTCACAGGCTAATAACCATCTATGATTACTTTTATGTGAACAAAGAGGATATTTGTGTGCGTTTTAACATTCTATGATTATTTATTCATATATTACCTTTGTAATCTTGAAAAGGTTTAATTATCAGGACTAGAGAGATAGCTCAGTGGTTAAGAGCGCCGACTGCTCTTCCAGAGGACCCGGGTTCGATTCCCAGCACCCACATGGCAGCTAAGAACCATCTTCAAGCCAGGTGTGGTGGTGCATGCCTTTAATCCTAGCACTTGGGAGGCAGAGGCAGGAGGATCTCTGTGAGTTCAAGGCCAGCCTGGTCTATGGAGCAAGTTCCAGGCCAGCTGGGTCTACAAGGAAACCCTGTCTCAAAAAAAAAAAATAAAGAAAGAAAGAAAGAAAGAAAGGAAGGAAGGAAGGAAGGAAGGAAGGAAGGAAGGAAGGAAGGAAGGAAGGAAGGGCTTAATTATCAAAAGACGGCAATCCTAATAAGGCAAAAACAGAATGGGTACCAAGGAAACATCAAAGGAACAAATGACTTAAGAGGAATATCAGCCGATTACAATGGCTAAACCTTATTATGATACTAATGTAAGCAAAGAGAATCATTTATGAGACAACAGTAGAACTTGAATCCTGGATGTCTGATGCTAGTAAGAAACTGTCAGTTTCCCAGACAAGATTATTTTAGCTGTATTTTTTTGTCTTTTTGAGACAGGGTCTCCCTATAGCCCCAGCTGGCCTGGAACTTGCTCCATAGACCAGGCTGGCCTTGAACTCACAGAGATCCACCTGCCTCTGCCTCCCAGGTGCTAGGATTAAAGGCATGTGCCACCACGTCTGGCTTTTTAGCTGCATTTTTAAAAGATTCTTTGTTTTTCATAGATGATGAGATATTTACTGTTAAAATAATGTTTGTCATTTGCTTCCAAACAAATGTGGGGAAGAGGTTATGGAATTAGGCTGAGGGGCAGCCATGGATTATCAAAGCTAGATGATGGGCTTGGGAGGCTCCTCACTGCCCTTCACTCTTTTTAGCTGTGGTACTTGAAAGATGCATAGTATATCTTTTTGAAAGCAATGATAAATCAATATATAACTGTATGAACCCAGCTGTGGTGGTACATGCCCTTAATCCCGGCACCTAGAGGCAGAGGTAGGAAGAGTTCTGTGAGGCCGAGGCCAGCCTGGTCTTCATATCAAGTTCCAGGCAAGTCAGCTGGGGCTCCAGGGAGATGCTGCCCCCCCCAAAAGATATAACATATATGAACCTAACAATATAATTTCAAGTATAAGAATAAAAAATAGCTGGGCGTGGTGGCACACGCCTTTAATCCTAGCACTTGGGAGGCAGAGGCAGGCGTATCTTTGTGAGTTCAAGGCCAGCCTGGACTACAGAGCGAGTTCCAGGACAGCTGGGGCTACAGGGAGACCCTGTCTCGAAAAGACAAAAAAAAATAGAAAGAAAGAAAGAAAGAAAGAAAGAAAGAAAGAAAGAAAGAAAGAAAGAATAAAAAATAAACCTGCAATGCTATTTAGCATATAACTCTCAGAAACTGCTAGGCCTTATGAGACAAAAGCATATGCAAAGATTTAGGTTGTCTTTTATTTTTGTATGTGTATGAATGCACTTTCTGCATGTAGGTTTGTGCACCCATGTCATGCAATGCCGCGGAGGTCAGAAGACGGTGTCGGATTCCCCTGGAACTGGAGTTCTCCTGGAGTTGGAGTTACAAATGGTTCTTAGCTGCCATGTGGGTGCTGGGGATCGAACCCAGGTCCTCTGCAAGAGCAGCCGGTGCTCTTAACCCAGCCCGATTCAGGTTATCTTAATGACACATTTAATAAACTCAAACCAACATGTGAACTTCCATACTTAGCAGATGAAGAACATACACACATAGAGTGTCTGTACCATTAAATTGACCAAATAATGGTTACAGAGGAAGTCTCAAGTTCTAAAGCACTGAGAACACAAAGCATGGTCTCAAATGATGACATGGTAGCAGACATGAAAAGATCTGAATAAATGACAGGGGATCCATGCTCAGCACTCACTGTGAAGACAGCAACTCCCCTCTAATGTTCTCTGGCGCCAGCACAATCTAAACCTGAGCTACAGTATTTAATGGCTTTAATGAATTCATTCTAAGAGGCATGAAAAGATCAAGCTTTTAGTAAGACAAGTGAGACTCCTCCTATCAGATTTTTAGTTATACAATAAAGCCACAGAAATTTTTAAAAAATCAGAGCTGAGAGATGGCTCAGTGGTTAAGAGCACTGTCTGCTCTTGCAGAAGACCTGGGTTAGATTCCCAGCACCCACATGGCAGCTAACAACCATCCATTACTCCAGTTCCAGGAGATCCAACACCCTCTTTCTGACCTTTGCGGATGTTGCCTTTACATACATGCAGGCAATACACATAAAAATAATAAATAAAATATTTTCTAAGAAAAAGAAATTTAAAAGTCATAGTATTGGCTCAAACACAGACCACTGGAAGCAAAGAGGGCTCAGATACTAAACCATGAACACAAAAGAAATAATGAGAAAAATGGGCCTTATGGTAGATTGTAATGAGAAAAGCTCCCACAGCAAGGAGGGTAACACTGAATTCTTACCCAGTATGACAGACAATGGGCTTTAGGTAGAGTTAGGGACAGCCACATGTATCACAGATGTAGGAAAACATTGCCCAGATCTAACAACGGAAGTTTTCTTTTTTTTTTTTTTTTTCTCTTTTTGAGACAGGGTCTCCTTGTAGCCCCAGCTGTCCTGGAACTCACTCTGTAGACCAGGCTGGCCTTGAACTCACCAAGATCTGCCTGCCTCTGCCTCCGAGAGGAGAGGAGAAGAGAGGAGAGGAGAAGAGAGGAGAAGGGAGGAGAGGAGAGGGAGGGGGAGGGGGAGAGAGAGGGAGAGGGAGGGAGAGAGAGAGAGGGAGAGGGAGAGGGAGGGGGGAGAGAGAGAGAGAGAGAGAGAGAGAGAGATTCACTAAGATTACAAACTTCTTTTTTTATTTTTTTTTTAATTTTATTTATTTCTGTATGTGTATCAATGTACTGTCTGCATGCAGGTCTGTGCACCCGTGTCGTGCAATGCCGCGGAGGTCAGAAGAGGGTCTCAGATTCCCCTGGAACTGGAGTTCTCCTGGAATTGGAGTTTCAGACGGTTCTCGGCCGCCATGTGGGTGCTGGGGATTGAACCCGGGTCCTCTGTAAGAGCGGTCGGCGCTCTTAACCGCTAGGCCATCTCTCCAGCCCAAGATTACAAACTTCTAATTAACAAATAGAAGATCATAAACAAAATTGATAGATTGGGAGATCCATTACCTTAAACTAAAAACTAAACTGTATATGGATTATCTGCAAATTCATAAGAAAAAGCCAGGAACCATGGTGAAGAACATAAGCAATTTATAGAGACCACACTGACAGCAGATACATCAAGAAAGACTCAAAGTTAGATAATTAGGCACTGTCAAATATAAGCAAGGTAGTGGGAAAACAGATGTGGGTGTCGTTCCAGACTGATGCAAACCTTCTCAAACATTGCATGAATGTACTTTATGAATTTGAACATGAATATATCCCATGAAACTTACTCCAGGGAACAGATGATTGAAAGAAATTCCTCATCCAGGACTATTGGGAGAGGAGAACAAGGCCATTTGTCACAGTGTGTGTCATGGAAGTGGGAGGTGGAGGCCAATTCAGAACCATCATCAGGGAACAGATGAGTCAAATGTACCGAGTGTGTAAAGTACCAGAAGTGTGCTGCGCCGGGTGGGTTCTCCCAGGAACAAAGGCCTGGAAGAAGAAAAAGAAGCAGGCTTGGGCCTGGGGAGCTGGCAGACTTGACCACATTGGCAAGTCTCTGCCAGAGTTCAAAGGAACTCCATCACCATGTCACAATAGTAAATCTCAGATGAAAGGGTGGTTAAACAACAGGTGAGGGGGGAGAGAAAGAGGGAAGAGGAAGGAGGAAAGGAGGGAGGGAGGGGGAAGGAGGGAGGGAAGGAGAGATCTCACATGATGGAAGCTGACTTCTGTAATCTGTGCCACTGTCCAGCTTCTGCTTTCAGCACTGTATGCCAGTTGTACCATAGACGAGGCATGATAGCGAATCTTAAACTGTCAACTTAATGGGCTCTGAAATCAGCTGTTCAATTCCCAGCACCCACATGATGGCTAACCACCACTGTTAATTCCGGTTCCAGAGGATCCAACACCTTCTTCTGACCTCTGTGGGTTCAGAAGGATGGTGCACTTACATGCATGCAGGCAATACACTCATGCACATAAAATAAAGAATACACAAATTCAGGAGCCTGCGTGCAATGGTAGTCTCCGCGGTTCTTGTCCCTGACTGCCACTCTATCCCTTCCCTGCACCTTTGTTCCTCTGGAAAAGAAAACAGCCAGCTTTCCGGACACTGCTTTCAGCTGGACACTAGGTGGCGCCCCAGCACCCCAACTTCTGCAGAGGGGCCAAAGCCTTAAGTTCAAGAACCAGACAGAATACTGGGAGACTGAGGGACTAAAGACAGAATGGCTCTTCCTGGCTTCCTGCAGGGAATGACTTCTCTGAAGTCTCTAGAGGGTCATGTTTCGCTTTGATCCTTCCTCCCTAGCCCAGGGGTCAACTTCTCCTCCAGCCCCCTGAGTGTTCACCTTCATCTCTTCCAGGATCTCCTGGATTCTGTATAGTCCCAAGATCAATTCTGAATAAAAAGGACAGCCAGGGGTCCTGCAGAAAAAAACAAACATATGCCTTAATGGCAAGGAAAGGGGCACTGATTTTAATTCATGTGTTGATTTTATTGGTTTTGGCTTGTGGTTTTTTTTGTTTTTTGTTTTTGTTTTTGTTTTTGTTTTTTGAATCAGGGTTTCCCAGTAGGCCCAGCAGGCCTGGAACTTACTATGTAGACCAGGCTAGCCTCAATCTCACAGAGATCAACTTGCCTCTCCCTCCTAAGTGCTGGGATTAAAGACCTGTGCCTCCACACCCAGCTATGAGTTGTTTTAATTCTATAGAATTAAGTCTAATTCCACAGAATTAGTTTCCTCTTGTCTTTCAGAGAAGATGCAGGTACGTCTTCAACTAGCTTAAGCAGAAAGGGAATGTCCAAAGCTTACTCTGTGCTGAACTGGAATTAACAGACCATAGAAGTGCGTGCTGATCCTCTGGTACAGCACAGGCCATAATAGAAGGCAGCCAGCTGGGAAACGTGAGCTTGCAGACACAGTTCGACCCATAGCAGTTGTGCGAAGACATCCAGGTCAGGCCACTCTGGAGTCCTCTTCATTCTCCCACCATCCTTGCCACTGGGGCAGGGGATGAGCCTTGTCACTCGAGAGGGGTGGCATTAGGCTGATCTCCCTGCCTGGCTATCTCTGGCTGCTCAGCCAGCTTCCTCCTTCAAATTTCTGGCAAGCAGGCTCGGCTGTCAAGTTGATGTATGACCCTGGTCCTTGCAAGCTCCAGGTACTCGGCTGGGCCTGTGAGTATCCACAGGGAGCAGACAGGCAGAGTACAGGACCTCCTCCATCTGGCAACTGCGGGAGGAGTCTGCCTGCACTAGAGGTGAGGAGACGAGCTGGAGACAGACTCCCCCAGCATACCAACCTCTACCCTGGCTTCATGCTCCAAGAAGCTGGAGACAGGCAAGGTCCCAGGCCAGTTCCCAGCACACCTGAGTGCTGAGATAGCTCCCTGTGTACTATTTACAATGTGGAGGGTTTACAGAGCCTCCTTCTCATCCCCTGTAGTAAGAGAGAGGTAACATCCCTGGCCCCAAATATGAGAGAGCCAAACACACCCACAGCAAGTCCCAAGTGATGTCACATATACTGTCAGCTCCAAGGCAGGACCTCAGGGACGCAGGTGCACTGAAGAACAGAGTAAGGACCTTGGATGTCCTGTTCTATCATGTTTCAGTTTATTTCCATGAGACATGATATCTCATGGAACTAGGCTAGTAACCAGTGAACCCCAAGGTCCTCCTGTCTCCATCCCTCAAAGAGTTAGGGTTGTAGGTGCAAGTGGCCACATGCCAGCTTTCTGTGTGGTTGTTTAGGAGGCAGAATTCAGGTGCTTTTTTTTTTTTTTTTTTTTCTTTTTTTTGGTCTTTTTGAGACAGAGTCTCCCTGTAACTCTGGCGGTCCTGGAACTCACTCTGTAGACCAGGCTGGCCTTGAACTCACAAAGATCCGCCTGACTCTGCCTCCCAAGTCCTAGGATTAAAGGCGTGCCCACCACGCCTCTTTGGGAAGCCATTGTTCTTACTCGCTGTCCCATTTCCCTAACCCCGTCCCTAGTTTGGGACTACGAGCATGAAATAGCTTGTCAAATTCACAGAAAACTCAGCTGATGTCCGCTTGTTTTCCTGCTCTTCCCAGGTCATCCTGACCCCGGCCAAATGACCCTACAATTTCCTCCTTTCCTTCCTTCCTGAACCTGTTGATGCCCCTGGGCCCATCAGGTGTGGGATGGGGTTTGGAGGACACCTGGCTGAATGGAGGAGTGGCAGGTCTTGCTCACGTTGGCCTGTGGGCTGTGCATGGCTCATATGCAAATGAAGGCTGCACTGCCCACCTGGAAACGAGCTCCATGGTGTTCCTGTTCTGACATCTGCCTCCTGCCGCCCACCGGCAGCCTCTGGCTTCACAGCTTTTCTGTCAGGTTACTAATGCCATCTAACATATCAGGGATATCCTATTAGATTCCTGGGGCTAAATCGCAAGGCGCCTACACTGGGTGTCTTAGAACAACAGGCATTTATTCTCTCACAGTTTGGAGGCTGAGGCCTGAGGTTCAGGTATTGGCAGGGCTGGGCACAGGCCACAGTGTTTAAGGGAGGACGATCATTCCTTGTGCTGCCAGCATCCTGAAGGCCGGTGGCTCAGGGTAGCATTGCTTTAACCTCTGCTTGCATTTTTATTTTTTAAGATTTATATATATATATATATATATACAATCTATCATCTATCGGTTGTATATAATGTTGGCAACTCAGAGCCTTGCACATGTTGGGCAAGTGTTCGCCAATCTACACTCCAGCCCAGCCCTTATTTAATCTTTTTATTGTATTTTTATGTGTATGAGTATATTGCCTGCATGTAGATAGGTGCATCCATGTCATGCAATGCTCGTGTAGGTCAGAAGAGGGCTTTGGATTCCCCCTGGAACTGGAGTTATGAACAGTTGTTAGCCGCCATGTGGGTTCTGGGAATTGAACCCAGGTCTTCCGGAAGAGCAGGCAGTACTCTTAATCACTGAGCCACCTCTCCAGCTCCTACCATTTTTATATTTAAATTTATTTGTTTGGTTTTATTTGATATGGGGTATTGCTTTGTAGCCCAGGTTGGCCTTAAATTTGTGGTCCTTCTGCCACAGCCTCCTGAGTGCTGGGATTGCAAGCGTGCAGCACACGTGATCTCGTTTACATGGGTCTGTCTTCCTGTGTCTGTGTCCCTTTCTGTTAAAAAAAAGAAAAGAAGGAAGGAGAAAGCCAACAGGAGAGGAAGAAAAAGCAGGAGTTATCTAAGCGTGGGTGGCCCGATAGGAGGCCCCAGCTGGCAGGCCAGGCCACTGCAGGAGCAATTTATAGTCAAGAAGTAATTGGGCTTATGGTCAAGTCTGACTCTGTTCAAACAGAGCCCTGAATTCTTGCTGTTAGGGAAGCTCATTAAAAAGAACAAGAAAAAGGCAACACATCAGTGAATGGAGCTTTTACCAGAGTCTGGGGATTTTTTGGAGCCCAAAGCCAGCTGCAACCAGCACATTTTGCCCTTTGGACTGTAGGGCCTGGAATTCCACGTGCTGCTTTGACCCTGGAAAGCATCACAGGGCTCCAAAGCCCTGATGTGAGTTTCTGGGGCTCTCTCCAGGTGTGCGTCCACCCAGGAGAAGAGGGTCTCCACCCACCCAGTTCCCCTGCCAGACCCAGCAGCTGCTCTTTCCTGGTCCTCAGGTTCTATTCACTTGCCCTGTCTGTGAAATTATGCAGAAAAGTAAGTCACAGCCTCCTGTGGGAGGCAGGGGAAGTTACTTCACAGACTCCTACAGGAATCAGGGGAACCCACCCTCACAGGCTCCTGTGGGAGTCAGGGGAACCACCCTCTTTCCACTTGAAGCCTCACATACACCACACAAATAACACACACACACACACACACACACACACACACACACACACACACACCACAAAGTGGAAAAGGAACTTCTCCCAATGGATGCAAGTCAGGAAGGAAGATTGGGGGGCATGGGTGGGAAGAAAGGGATCCTTTAAGTGCTTAACGCAGAGACACAGTCTCAGGAACCTAATGGCTCAGAGGACGGAGGTGCCAAGAGGCAAACAGGCTGGGCATTCCAGGGTTGGCAGCCTGGGCAGACACCGCAGCTGAGAAGCCAAGCAGAGTGGGAGGAAGAGGTGCTCCCAAGGTCGGGGATGAGCTCCCACAGGAAGGTGGAACCTCTGCAATCTTTTCTGTCACAAGCTAGAGAAAGATGGAAGGACATTGTCCATCCTGCTCCAGTCTCCCAACAGGACCTCCCCAGAGTAGAAGCTGGGCATGCAGAGCCCGTCTGCAGGAGCCTGCCCTGGACACAGAGCTGGGGAGACAGGAGGGGGACAGTCTGCTGTTTGTGAGGCAGGAAGCTCAGGCACAAGTGACTGTGAGTCACAGGAAAGTTAACACCAACACCCAGCAATGAGAAAGACCAAACCCTTGGGAAGCCCTGGACCTCTCCAAGGATTGTGCAAGTAGAGAAAAAGCCAGTCACCCAGGACAGTCAAAGAAAGTTATGTTCCTCCCCTCCTCCTACAGAGCCTCTTAAGCCACAAGCTGTTTAAGCCTCTCCCACCTGTGCTGTGGACTCTTGGCCTTTACTCTCACTTTTAATAACTCCACACTTAGGGCTGGAGAGGTAGTTCAGTGGTTAAGAGCAATGACTGCTCTTCCAGAGGATCCGGGTTCAATTCCCAGCACCCACATGGCAGCCAACAACCACCCATCACTCCAGTTCCAGGGGATCCAATGCCTTCTTCTGACCTCTGCAGGCATTGCATGACACGGGTGCACTTACACACATTCAGGCAAGACACTCATACACATAAAATATTTTTTCAAAAAATTGAACTTTAGCTACTGCCACTCTGTGTCCTGCTCAGTTCTTTGTTCAAGACTCAAAGAACCTGGACATTGCACCACAGAAGACCCCTGAAACCCTTCCCAGGCCCAATGACACAGGTGGATAGGCAGGTGGATAGGCAGGGAAAGCCCAGGTGAAGCTTGCATTTCCATTGGCCTCAGCCACTTCCCTCTGCTCAAGCAGCAGCTCCGGGACCATGGGGCACAGGACCCAGGACCTACTGTGTTCACACAAGAACACCACCAGCCCGCAGCCTAAGTTGTGCCAATGGGATGAAGCCTCTGAAGGAAGACCCTCTACCTACACCCCTGGGGTGGCAGGTCCTGCAGGCCTATGTTGTGTTCACCTGCTTCCCATGTGGCCCAGATGGCCCTGGACAGGCAGCTTACAGGCCCCAGAATATAGGCAGCAACAGTGATCTGAGCCACCTGGGACACCTCTGTGTGTGTTCAGTTGTAAAGCAGAAGGCATGCCCAGGAGGGAGAGCCTTGTTTAGCACACAGCCGCCCACCTGTGCCTCACCATGAACAGAGATTTTTCTCCCCCAGGACAGAAATGTTGGCAGGCATCACCATGCCAGGCGTGGAACAGAGGCTGGAGGGAACAGGAGACCTGGCTCTGAGAGAGAAGAGCCCCCTTCCCTGCTGAGGCTTTGCAGAGAACCACAGGCACCTGAGTGAGAACAGGACACGGGGAGGGGGCGGGTGTCTTCCCTCTGCCCCCCCTCTGCCCCATGTAAAGCAGAGTGGGATTTTGTGCTTCCTCAGCTGCCAGGTGGGGATGCAAATGGAAAAGCTGTAGAGAACTAGGCTGCTTTCCATAGGGAAGAGAAGGCCCTGTGGGCATGAGAACTTGCTGCTTTAGAGGCCCGGGGAGAGGGAAGGAAAGGAAGCCAAGGTCTAATGTCTTCAGAAACTCTTCAACATTCTTCAACAGAAACTCTTGCTCAGCATCAACAGGGACTAGAGTGCTCTAAAAACCTTTCCCTTGAGGGTGGTGTCACACACACACACACACACACACACACACACACACACAACTTGTGATCCCAGGAAGGAAATGAGCCAGGAGTCCAAGCCCAGACTCAGTAGTCAAGAGCACTGGCTGCTCTCGCAGAGGACCACAGTTCAGGAGCTCCAGTTCCAGGTGATCCAACACCCTCTTCTGACCTCCATGTGCACTTCATGACACCAGTACACTTACATACCTCCAGACAGTACACTTACATACCTCCAGACAGTACACTTACATACCTCCAGACAGTACACTTACATACCTCCAGACAGTACACTTACATACCTCCAGACAGTACACTTACATACCAACAGACAGTACACTTACATACATCCAGACAGTACACTCATATACAGAACATAAAAAAGAATTTTTTAAAGAACTTCTAAGAACTAAAGCATTTCAGTCCAGGGGTCTCGGCTTCCTAGGACCTAACCCCAGGGAGGATGACACGGATCCTGCAGCCTGTGGAAGGAGCCTTGTAGTGGGCCAGAAGCAGGGTGTGGCCCAGCTCTAGGAGTCGGTGGGAGTCACATGACCTCTGAGACCCATTTTCTCCAGCGAGTAAATGACCAGACAACCCTCAAGCCCCTCCTCCCCAAGGCCTGAGGTGCTCCACATAGGTTGCAGGTGGCTTTCTGCCCCCAGCTCTCACTTGGCTTCCAACTCCAGTCTCAGTGTCTGCTCTGGGCCCCCCATCCATGGCCCCTGTGGTCACTCTGCCTCCTGGGGCTTTCAGCCACATGGCCTACCCACCTCACCTGCTTCAGTAACCTCAGTGTGGGAAACCACAGACACGTCTGTTCTCAAAAGGGCACATCCCACAGAACCAGCGCTTCCTCCCACACATCCCACCCTGGATCTGGCCGGGTGCACAGTGGTGTCAGGTTGAGTTTCCAGTTTCTGCTCCAGCTGAAAGATGAGAAGATCCTTCTTGCTGACCTCAGTTCTCCTGTCTCCAGGGACCTCTGCCATCTTGCCTTGGTGACTTACAGTCATGCTTAATCCAAAGGCTGGGTGGACTCTGCTTCAAGGATGCCAGCACCCAGGCAGCATCCAGCAGCTCCATTAGCAAACAGACTCCTAGAGAGACGACAACCTGCCACCTACAGAGCCATTGTGGATGCCGGCCCAAAGTCTCCCTCCCAACCTCAGGAAGCTCTAAAACTTGAAGGACAATGACAAATCAGACTCTACTTTCCCCATTAGTGGTTATTCCAGATTTGACTTGTTTGGGTTTGTTTTTATTGTTTGTTTGTTGTTGTTTTGTTTTTTAGCTCAGGCTGCCCTGAAACTCACTATGTAGCCCAATCTAGTCTCAAACTCAGTAATCCTCCTGCCTCAGCTTCCTGAGAGCTGAGATTAAAGGCATGAGCCATTATGCCCAACTTCATTTCAGGTTTGTCCCCGAGGTCAACAGAAGGAAGTATTAATAAGCACAGCCACGTAAAGCCACTCCACCCACGTCTCGGACTGCCACCAATCAATGTTGTGCCCACTGCTGTGGGGTTAGGTTCCCTCAGTGTTAATTTCCTGCTCCAAGATTCAGTGAGTCATCTGCCTCCCTCTTCTCGACTTTAACTGTTGCTCTGAGACCAGAGTCTCCAGGATGAAGGTCACATGGTGTCTTTATTTAGTACCCAGTTCTCAACTGGCAGGAGGGAAGGATGGCCAGTCACTTCCTAGAAGCAGCCCCCCTTGATCTCCAGAGCCCACCTGGGCTGGGAAGCTTTGTACTGTCCGGAATTCCTGGAGTCCATGTCAGACCTGCTGACGTGTTAGGACTTGGGGCACTGAGCAGTCCATCTGTGATCTGCTGACTGTCTTCCCATCCTGCACCCTGCGGCCACCAGGTGGGGCCCGACATTTCCAGCCACCAACACAAAACCACCAGGGCAAGCCCAAGGCTGTTAATATCTCCCGGATTAATGTGGGGAGGCAAAAATACCCCCAGGTGTGAGGCTGAAGCTTGAGCAAATGTTGCAAAATTATCATGAATTCATTTAGACCAAGTTCATCTGAATGTCACAGAAAACTCTAATAGCCAAGGGAGTTTCATCTGTATGTAAAGTGCAGGTCTGACTGGTTTAGGTGCTGGTTCCCTTCCGTGCAGCCTCCTTCCTCTCTCGGCCTCTGCCTGAGATATATACCCTGGCTTCCTATAGCAAAGTGACTACCAGGGATCTGAACACTGCATCTCAGAGGACAAAGGAGGGCAAGCCCTCCACCCCCTTTCAAGAATTTATAGGTTTGGCATTTGGGGCACATGCGTATAATCTCAATACTTGAGAGTCTGAGGCAAGAAGATCTCCACAAAGTCAAAGACAGCATGATCTACATAGCCCAGGCTAGCCAAGGCTACATACTAAGACCCTGTCTCAAAAAGCAGATAAATTCAGACACATCTGTATTTACATAGTATGAGCCATAACTCAGCCATAGACAGCCCCAGAGAGCTAGAGACCTTTGCACAGGTCATGCTACCTCCAAGTAATCTCAAGGTTCGGTTTGGAAAAGGAATGTGAGAAAGTGGGGCAGGAGTAATGGCTCAGCGGTTTAGAGCACTGACTGTTCCTGCAGAGGACCGGGGTTTGAGTCCCAGGACCCACATAGACTAACGATTGTTATTAACTCCAGTTTCAGGGGATCTGATGCCCTCTTCTGACCTCTGTGGGCACTGCAAGACTGGGATGCACTTACACACATATAGACAATAAACTCAAACAAATATAATAAAAAAGAACAATTTTTTTTGTCATTTTGAGACCGGGTCTCCCTGTAGCTCTGGCTGTCCTGGAACTCACTCTGTAGACCAGGCTGGCCTTGAACTCACAGAGATCCACCTGCCTCTGCCTCCCAAGTGCTAGGATTAAAGGCACTCGGCCTATAAAATAGTTTTTAAAGAGAAGTGTGGTTCCCCACATGGTACAAGTAAGCAGTGTACTTTCCCTGTCCCAAGTTGCACAGCAGAAAAGCAGGCAGGTCTGCCTCTAGCTGANGCCTTGAACTCACAGAGATCCACCTGCCTCTGCCTCCCAAGTGCTAGGATTAAAGGAGTGTGCCACCATGCCCGGCAAAAGAATAAATTTTTTAAAAGACTGTGAGGAAGCAACGGGCTACGCCAGCCTCAACGTAACTTCCCCTGAAGATGCCTCAGTGCCTGCAGAGCCTGGTTCCCAGAACCCTGGAACCCTCTGTGCCAGAGGCCCCTGCTTCCCTGCCATCCACGGCAGCTACAACCCCCAGATACATGTTCCAGAAGCTTCTCTCAGACTCTGAGATCCATCACCACCTCTGTCCCAGTGTCCCATGAGAATCTCACTCTCCCCCCCACCCCACCCCCAGCATGTCTAAGCCAGCTCTCAACCATGCACCAGCTTCTCTGTGTTTCCCACACCATGGAAGCCACCATCCTATCTATCTTAGTTTTGTTTCCTGTTGCTATGACAACCTGACATAACTTAGGGAGGATAGGGCTCCTTTGGAGTCACAAGCCCACTGACTGACTCTCCTCATCCTGCCTTTTCAATAGCTGAGTCGTTATATCCGTTCATGTATTTGGACCAGCAAAATGACTCAACAGGTAAAGGCATTAACTGCCAAGCCAGAAGACATGGGTTCAGTTCCTGGGGCCCACATAGTAGATGGAGAAAACTCATGCCCACAGTTGTGCTCTGACCTCCACACATACGCTATGGGACACACTAGCACAGGTGTGTGCACTCACATACAAATAAACCAATGTAATTTTTAATTACATTTACCTCTTGGGGATGGGAGCCGAATATGTGGAGGTCGGACAGCAACTTGCAAGAGTTAGTTTTCTCCTTCCACCACATGGGGCCCAGGGACAGAACTCAGGCCCTCAAGCTTGGCAGCAAGCCCCTCCACCTGCTGAGCCACCTCATCAGCCCAAATAGATTTGTTAAAATCTATATAGTAGCTGGGTGTGGTGGTGCATGCCTTTAATCCTAGCACTTGGGAGGCAGAGGCAGGCAGATCTTTGTGAGTTCAAGGCCAGCCTGGTCTACAGAGTGATTTCCAGGACAGCTGGGACTACAGGGAGACCCTGTCTCAAAAAGACCTAAAAAAAAAAAAAATCCATATAGTAGTTGTCTTTGAATTGATGTGACCAAAATAATTGACAGGCACAATGGAAGGAGTTCATGTTTCTTTTGGCTCAGTTTGGGGAGCTTGTTCTGTGTACTTTATCAGAACATCATGTGATATCAAGAGGCATGTGGCAAAGGACAGCTGGCCAACCTGGGTGACCGACCAGGATGAACAAGCAAGAGGGGCCGGAACCAGCACAACCTTCAAAGGCCTAAGGCTGAGACCTGCTTCTGACAGCCAGGCCCTGCCTCTCAAGGTTCCACAACCTTCTAAAACAAACACTGCCAGCTGGGTGCATGTCCACCACATCAGCCTTGAGCAACATGTCAGATTCAAACCACAGCATCCCAGCCCCAGCCCCCAAGGGCTCGACCGTCCGTCTAACTTTTCCAAAGTCAGCGCTCCCAGTGCCACAGTGGCTTGAATATGCAGTGTCTCCCACGTGCTCGTGTGTTTGAGCGCTACGTGCTAGTGTGTTTGAGCGTTAGGTCCACAGATGATGGCGCTGTTTTGGGAGATTGTAGAAAGAAGCAATAGCGGAGAAAGACTGGAAACCTCCTGGCCACTGGCTACATGTAACATCACAGAGCATGTGGGAAAAAGAAAGAAGAATACGTAAATGACCCGTAAAAGGTCACAGGATTGACTTCCTTCTCCTTTGGAGCCTGGACTTGAGGCCAGCCCTGGCCAATTTCTGAGTTTTTTTCTCTCTCTTATTAAACTCTGTCCCTCCTATTACTATGCACATGTCTCTGTCCAAATCGCTCTGAAATTTCAGCACATGCCCTCCATATCAGATGTGCACCCACAACAATGGCAGCAGCTCCCATGGCGGCAGGCCAGGACACAGAGCCAGTCAGGCTAGAACCAGGGTTTGGGCATAGCCCACCAAGGCTGGTCCCCAACTAGACTCAACCTTCTCTAGCCTTCCATATCAACGCTACCAGTCAGGCAGGCATCAAACACCCAGAACATGAGCCTATATAGACCACCCCTTGCCCCACAGCGTGTCTAAGCCAGCTCTCAATCATGCACCATGTTCAAACCTCAATTTCCCAGACTTCACCTCTGCCAGAGTCCTTCTCCACAGAAGCCCCGCCCCAGGCCAGCACTGTTCATACCTCACCTCTCACCTCTGGAACTCTGAGTCATTCACATTTTTCTCTATCCCTGTGTGCCTGCAGCTCTGTGATCCTTGTGACTCTCCCAGTCTTGGGTATGCCAGCCAGCTACCCATGCTGGCCGACTCCCCCTAGCACAGAGGCCCCTGGGTAACTTGCTGGCCCTTCTGGTCTGCTCTTGTGTTTCTAGTTCCTTCTCTCTGGACAAAGAGGATACTACCTGCTCTGAGGCTCCCAGGAGAATCTGGGAATCTTCAGGTTCAGAGATGCTTCCCTAATGTCCAGACTACTGCCTGTTTGTGGCATCTCCAAGGCTGGAAGAAGAGCAGAGCAAGGGTCCATGTCATGGTCCAGGCTACAGTGGGCCACGACCATGGACGGCTGTATCCCTGGGCTGCCTCCCTGCACCACCTTTACCTGGAGCCTCAGCTTGGCTCTCGCTCACCCCGCTCTCAGTCACTCTATTACCCAGAACTTTTTTTTGGTGGTTGTGATGCCCAAATAAGGCTAAGGACAAGCTGGAAGAGACTTGGGGACTCAGCACAGTGGTGGAAGAGCAGACTTCTGGACCCTGCCAAGGGCTAGGACCCCCTGGGGTATCTGGAGAGGCTGGGGCCCGGCCTCTAAGCACCCTCAGCCTGAGCAGTTTGGTTTCATTTACATATGGTCAGGAACAATCTCCTCTCCCAAGGCCTCTGAGGCACTGCAGGTCCCAGCCTGAGAAAGAAGAGTCTCTGTCCTGGAAGAATATGTGCCGCCGCTAGGGCCTAGTATCCTGGACTACCAGTGAGTGGACAGGGTTTGTAGGAACACAAGGGGCATACTTGAACCCCTTGGCACTGTGCCCAGACACTGCACCAGGCACAGAGCAGATGGCACCAGTGGAAGCTCCCCACACCTGCGTGCCTCCCTCCCTCCCTCCCTCCCTGCTCTTTCCCTCTCTGTCGGTTTCTTCTGTGTGCCTCTCACTGTTTCTGTTTTCTATCTCCCTATATCTCCCTGTGTCTCAGTCTCTGCTTCTGTCTGAGTCTCTCTCCATCAGTCTCTGTCTCTATCTTGATCTTGCTCTCTCTCTCAAACTACCTCTGTCTTTGTCTTGGGCTCAATACCTCTGTCTTTCTGTCCCTGACTCTTCTCCCTCCTTCCCCACCTCTGGGTAGGGGTGGAGAGGGCACCCCCTGCTACTCCAAGTCACCTCCCTGCTGTCCCCTCTTCCGTTCTGTCCTTTACACACTTGCCACATTTTGTTCTACCTTGGCACTTAAGGTCCCCATGGCTACCTATGCCCAGAGCTAAACAAAACACTGATCCCAAGGGGCCAGACCCATGCCAGGCACACGGCCTGTTAGGGGCACCCTGTTTCTACCACCACAGCCAAACACTTGGCAGCCTGGTCCCTGCTGAGTCACACTGAGGTTTTTGTTTCCATAAAAATGTTTCAAAGATTTATGAAAGTAATGCGCTCATTGCAGAAAAATTTGGAAGCTGAAAAATAGAAAAGAGATCATTTTAAAAAGTCACTGAGAATCCTCCATCTCCATTTATCACCCTTCAATGTTTTATTTTGCAAACTTTAAAGCATTTTTAAATAGAGGCTGACTCCTCTGAATACCCCTTTCCCATCCCCTCCTATCAGAACGTTTGCATATCATTTGCATTCTGTGCAAAAGCAGTTCTAGTCCTTTCATGAATCACTGATACAGCAGCTGACAATTAACACTCTGCTGAGAGCCTGTTTTTCAGGTTATGTCACTTAACCCGTGCACAGCTTCCTTGGGGACTGTTACTTTCCCTGATGAGGATTCTGAGGGTTAGAGAGATTGAATAATGCGTTCATAGTTGTGCAGTTAGTAGGGGCAGGTCCCTACTAATTTGAACCCAAAGCATCTTGAATCATACCAAAGCTTCTTTCCCTACCACTCTTCCACCTGCATCCCATGTGCCCCAGGTATACTCAGGTTGGGGGGAGGGGGGCGGCCTTGTTCTCTGCCTGAACTGCCTCCTGTGACACAGTCTCATTGTCAAACATTAGTCTTTAGGCTGCAGTACAGTTCCACGGATGAGGTGTATCTTTTCCCTGTGGGTTGGGGCATAAGGCATACCACCAGAATAATTCAGAAAACTAGAATTTGAATGGAACTCCCTCATCTGGTAAAGACTGTATCCCCAAACCCTCCAGTACAAATCACACCTAAAGAAGGAACTTCAGAAACAGTCCTGTTAAGACCAGCAGTGTCAGTGCTGACTACAGTTTCACCTCATCCCTGCTGCTCTGGAGGGTGGCCAAAATAGTAAGACCCACATCTCAGAACAAAAATCAGAAACCAAGATTGGCAACTCTGGGCTGCAGGCAGGTGCAGTTTAGTGGTAGAGCCCTGGATTCAATCCCCGGGACCAAAAAAAAAAAGGTTAGAAGATTGACAGGATGATAAGGATGCCTACTAGCTCTGAGATTATGTAACAAAGAACCAGAGATCACGGCCAAAGTTATACAATTTTTTAAAAAGGAGGTATGGGAATTAGAAGAAAAAAAGATTAAAATGTCATTTGTGAGCAATATGGTAATCCACACAAAAATTTGAACTATTAGAACTCATAAAAAAACTGGGTCGCCGGGCATGGTGGTGCATGCCTTTAATCCTAGCACTTGGGAGGCAGAGGAAGGTGAATCTCTGTGAGTTTGAGGCCAGCCTGGTCTACACAATGAGTTCTAGGACAACTGGGGCTACAGGGAGACCCTGTGTCAACCCTGTGTCAAAAAAAAAAAAAAAAAAAAAAAAAGCTGGGCATGATAGCACACACCTTTAATACCACCACCCTCCCAACTTACAAAAAAATAAATAATAATCTCTATATCACATTAACCAACCATAATACTTGAGAGAAATAAGATACCACTCCTAATAACAAAAAAAAAGTATAGCTAGCTTTCTGTGAAAGACATTGTAACTTCTACTAAAGGAAATAGAAGAATCTAAATAAATGAAATAATCTATTTTGTTATATGGAACAACGTATTAAAATATCTAGTCCACCCAGGCATTGGGACACATTCCACAATCCTAGCGCTAGGAGGCAGAGAGTCAGAATTTGGAACTCGGTAAACTTATGTTTTTCAAAATTTGGAAGAATCAGAATTCCCGAAGTCCTACAGTGATCATTTTAAAAAGCAAGGAAGAAGTAACCTTACCACATGTAGATATACACCAACACCATAGCAATAAGAAAACACAATACTGACACCACAAATCAGAGACCTATGCATGTTCAGAGCTTGGATTATGATAGAAAAAAGCCTCACAAGTCACTGTAAGAAAGAATTGGGGCTGGAGAGATGATTCAGCAGTTAAGAGCCCTGGCTCCTCATGGGGAAAACTGGGGTTTGACTCCCAAGCACCCACATGATGGCTAACAACCATCCATAACTCCAGTTCCAGGGGATCTGACTCCCTCTTCTGACCTCCGTGGGCACTGCACGCCACAAGTGTGCTTACACCCATGCAGACAATACACTTATACAGATAAAATAAATAAAATTATTTAAAAATAATTTGATTTCAAATGCTTGTTGGGAAAATCTGTTCCTTATATGGGGAGAAGAGTGTTGCATCTACCACACACTTGGGTAGGTTCCAGGTGAGTAAATATCAAAGTATGAAAGATGTAACTGCTAAGCCAATAGAAAGCTTACAATAATGCATTTGATACCTGGAAATGGACTCAGGTGAGGCTTCACAAATAAGATAGGGCTCAAATTATAATACAAAAATTGATGTTTTCACTTTATCAAAATTAGGAATTAAGGCCAGGCATGGTGGTGAAAACCTTTAGTCCCAGCACTCAAAAGGCAGAGGTTGGTGGATCTATGTGAGTTTAAGGCCAACCTGGTCTACATGGGGAATTCCAGGCCTTCCAAGGCTACATAGTGAGAAACTCTGTCTCAAAAAACTAAAATATATATATAATCATTGGGGGGCTGGAGAGATGGCCTAGCAGTTAAGAGCGCTGATTGCTCTTACAGAAGACCTGGGTTCGATCCCCAGCACCCACATGGCGGCCTAGAACTGTCTGAAACTCCAATTCCAGGAGAACTCCAGTTCCAGGGGAATTCGACACCCTCTTCTGACCTCCGTGGCATTGCACGACACGGGTGCACAAACCTGCATGCAGACAGTACATTCATACACATACAGAAATAAAAATTAAAAATAAATAAAATTAAAAAAAAAAAAAAAGAATCATTGGTTGCCAGGCATAGTGGAACATGCCTTTAATCCAGCACTCGGGAGGCAGAGGCAAGTGGATCTCTATGAGTTCAAGGCCAGCCTGGTCTACAGAGTGAGTTCCAGGCCAGCTAGGGGTATAGGGAGACCCTGTCTCAAAAAGACAAAAAAAAAAATCATTGGTTCAGGTTTGGGTGCGTATACACATCCGTGATCCCATCGCTCAGGTTTGGGTGTGTACACACATCCGTGATCCCATCGCTCAGGTTTGGGTGTGTACACACATCCGTGATCCCATCGCTCAGGTTTGGGTGTGTACACACATCCGTGATCCCATCACTCAGAAGGCTGAGGCAGGAAGATTAAGAGCTCAAGAACAACCTGGGCTACATATCCAAGATGCTTTCTCAAGAAACCAAAAGAATTTCTCTAGTCAAACCAGCATGTACAAACCAGAATGCTGATGTCTGCATAGGAAAGAGTATTTCCAACATCTAGCACTGATCAGGCATTACTAGAACATTCAGGAAAGGAAAACATGTAGAAAGGTGGGGGTGAAAGGACTGGATGGAGTCACAGGAAAAGATTGACAAGCATCCATAGAATTGCTCAAACAAGCAAAGAATCTGAAAATATTTAAACTACTGTGACAAAGCTCTTCCATCTTATCAGAGCTGAAAACCTAGGTCAATATGGAGAATGGACAGCTGTCATTCATGATCCCCAAATCCTTCCCACACCTCTTCAGAGTCAACACAGCTTGGATATGGTTTTTCCCTTTGAAACTCAAGTTGAAATTTGATTGCCATTGTAGAGGTGTTTGGGGGCGGGGCTCTTCAGGCCACTGGGACCATAAGAGGGATTGATACCTTTCTCACTATAGTGATTGCTTTCAAAGGACTGGATTCATCACCAAGAGAGTGGTTGTTAGAAAACAAGGCAGCCCCTTGCTCTCATCCCTTTGGTATCACCCATTTGCCCTCTGCTCTCCCCCACAGTTACATCAGGTAGGGGCCCTCAAGAGAAGCAGATCAAACGTTAACACCATGCTTTGGACTTGCCAGAATCCAAAACCATCAGGCTGAATACTTCTATTCTTTATACATCACTCAGTCTTGAGCATTATGTTCCAGTCACAGAGAATAGACTCTGACAACAGGGTGGATATTACCTTCCTAATGCTGAAGGGTGGTAGAGCCCTAGATTTCCAAGCCTCGCTTGTTAGAACAGACATGGGATTTGGGTTCTGGTCCACGTACAACCTCAGAGCTGCCACAGTAGACAGCAGAATTAGCACACTCAGAGCCAGTGGCTGAGGTGGTGGCTTCCTCCTCCTGTGCAGGCTCCTGACAGCTGCAGAGGCAAGGCACAGCTATGTGACTCTGCCATCTGCCTAATTTCTGAATAAATCCGTTTCTCTTTTATCTTGGTTGAAGGGATTCGGCAACGAGCAACCTTCATCAATTACACTTGCTCCTACTGGGTGTTAATAAGGATCTGATTCTTCCACAGATATCTAACACATGCCTACTAGGTAGACAAAATCCCTGTTAACTCAGAATTTTTAGTTTGTGAAACTAGACAATAAAGAACCAAATATAAATAGGGGGAGAAGAGATTAGTGTAGACATACAAAACTCAGAAACTGATGCAGATTCAGACTTTGCTGTTAAACAGTGGTAGAGGCCAGAGAAGTGTCAAAGGCGAACACAATGGGGTTGCTCTTTTAGGTAGGTCAGTCTGGAAACCTTTGGCAAGGGGACCTTTGAGCAGAGATAACTAAGGGAAGCGCGTCATTGAAGTGCAAAGATCCAGTGGTAGGTGTTGTTTTTCAAACAGTGAGGAGGTCCAAACAATTGGAATACAGAGAGCCATAGCAATCTGACTCCTATCCACAAGAGAACTCAACACACACACACACACACACACACACACACACACACACACACACACACACGCAGAGCTGATACTTGCACCTGGATTCGGGAACTGTCCTCACAAAGACATCTTCTACTTATGCTAGTGACTGAGCTCTTAAATGAGAGACAGAGAATCACTGAAGACACAGGTGAGCCTCAGGGGAGATATGAACCCTATGCCAAAGGAGCCATGGGAAAGACAGAGACCAGCAGCAGTGGGCACAGGAAAAGCAGAGACAGGGACATGGACGGCACGGCAGAGCCCCGAGGGGCACTAACCGCATGGGAGTGGAGGAAATGTCAAAATCAGAGAGAACACATAGCAATAAAAAGACATACACGGACCTACTATAGATAGATGAGGACTGAAAATGGTGTGTTTCCATGAGAGGGAGAGGGAGACAGAGACCACTCTGTTGATGCTGGAGGAAGCAGGGCTAGAGTCACGGGAAGTAGAGGAGGGGAATGGTCCAGGGGCCAAGCAGGCCCTGGTGAGGGAGACCAAATGGCAGACAGGCATTTCTTCACCACATAAGGAAATGGAAGAATTTGTATTCCGCACGGATGAAGTGCCATGGGAAGATCTGGAGTCGACCCTCCCCTCCTTCTTGGTGAGGGAGGGGTCTAGCATGCAGGTACATCAGGGAAACTGTAGAACCTGTGAGCTGACAATGCTCTAAGCTGTATGCTAATTAAATGCATTCCACCTGTCAATTTATGGGGTTTTTTTTTTTTTTTTGGT